>JAHWFP010258335.1:0-17078 GCA_023313725.1 Lithobius niger | reverse complement strand
CCCCCCCCCTCCCCCCTTTACCCGCAACCCATACATTCCCGGGGAGGCCCTACCCCACTCAATCCGACCCTGCTCGCGGCCAAGCTGCAAGCTATCTGACGAGAGAGTTTCCAAAGTCTGTCAACTATATCAGGCGTCTTTTGCGTAAAATTGTGGAAGGCAACGCTGTTTGTGTTTTTAATGCAGGAGTCTCTGATACTAATTAATGAGCGCCGTTTTTGACTCGTATTGTACTTCATACCGGGGCTGTGATGTCACGCTAACTCAACGCCATGGTACAAATTTCTGCAGGTTAAATCCCGTTAACCGTGACCCGGAAGAAGTGTGGGTTATCAAGTTACCCCACACTTTTGCCGATAACCCACACTTTTGATACTTCCGGATCACACAACCGGGAACGCACACACCAACAACCAAACACAGCGTGCAAAAAAGTAACGCAATAAAAACCGTACAAAAGTAAATACTTAACTTGCCGGAATGTGCCGAATGAAATCCTATCCATGCTAATCGTCACATGTCTGGCCTATATATAATCTTATTCACTCCGCGTAACTTCCCCCCCCCCCCTCCTTCCACAAACTAAAATGGAATGACCTTCATTCAAAATACCCTATTACCGTATTTTTTAAACATTTCTCAAACTACAAACGCACAGAATAAATTACATACCTTGCCAGAATGTTCCAGCACAATGTCATTCTATCCCTGCTACCTCTTATCGAAGCTTTTTCGGGCTCCACCCGCGACCTATTTGCATACTTGAGCCGAGCCAATAATCGCAGCCGTGGGTTAAAAATCGATAACCGCTCGTTTCTTACCAATAACTATACTACATCATAAGAACTCGACGTATTCAGGTTAGTTTTCGTATTTTAACAAACCACACTTTTGAATTTTCTAGCAAGGACCTTATAATTTTTCTGCGACGATCTCTTAGTTCACCCCTCTCATTAAAAGCCATTATAGTGAAATAAAAATTGAACTGTTGTCTGGACTCGGCCCAGCAGCGGAGCAGCCTTCTTACGATAAAACACAAACCGATTTGCTGACAGAGCTACCATTAAGTCGGCCCTTTTTTTTTTAATTCCTCATAATGTGAATAGATTTTGTAGTACAAAAATCTGTGAAGTTGGGTGCTGTGAGGCGTCACATGCTGGCGCAGATTCTTAATACTGTCCAACTCCGCGTCATTCTTAAAAAACACAATTTCCTAATTTGTCTTGTTTTGTTGCAAAGTTTCAAGAATCTTTGGCACGGGCCATGACAAGAGTGCGAGTACGTATGTGTCCTGTTAGCCGGTATTTGCAAGATCTGGAATGAATGAAACATCCTGTCCTCCACTGGGTTTCACCTACCTCAAGTGAAACAACACTTGTAAAATTATCCATTTCTACCACATTGTTTCACATGCACCACGATCACTTTCGGTGTTCTGCAGGGATTCGTATTGGGCCCTCTTCTCTTTTTTTCTTCTTTCTAATTTTCCTGCTGCCTTCAGATCTTTCAGAACAGTAGAAGCTGTGCAAACGATCATAAGCTGCTGTCACATGGAAAAAAGATGTTCAGGTCCTTCTTGATTGGACTACCAAAAAATACCCTGGAACTAAACAAACCCTTGTATGTACTTGTTAGGTATAATAATCCACGTCATGTTTACACAATCAATATAACTATCCAGTCCAAGTTTCCGGCATGCACTGTTAAAAAATTCAGTTAATGTACGGTTCAATGAGGTAATAATGTTTGACGGGAAAGCACCGTTTTAAATTGTACCTGACTTATTCTCTGTAATCTAGAGAGCGGAAATAAATGCATAACGAATGCAGACACCTGCAAACATGCCGCGTTGGTCAAGTGATGTGCTGTTTGACGAGTTTGAAAGAATCGCGTAATTTAGCATTCATTTAACCGTCTGAAAATGTAAACTCACTGTACCATTACTGTTGCCACTTGGAGTTACGAAATGACTGAAGACTCAGACTACAGCAGCGATTTAGTTGGGGAGACAAATTTCGAACTCAACTAATTTTTAACTCACTTTCCAAAAATGAAGTCGACACAGCGGTTGGGCCAGTTTTAAGATAGATGTTGGTTTAATGCTCGCCATTAGGGGCTGAGCTTTGGAATTTCTAATCTGCGAGCCCAAAATTGTCCTTGAAAGACATCTCGACGGAATCGGGACGGGGACTGGATTGTCCAAAATGGTGATTGGGGCCTAAGTGTTCCAAGTCGAGAACTGTTGTGAAATGATACAAAATTGTTGCTCGCGGGTACATTGTGATGCTGAGGGGGTTGTTGGATACAATTAATTGGTGTTACGCCTTAGGAATAATATTGTTTAATTGGTTTCAAGAATCAGCTGTTAAAGATGGTCTTGGCTTGAACTGTTGCAAGTGTGACGTCATGGAATGAATTGAGGTCAGACTCAAAAAGGGGTATTTCTCATAAGTGAAAATGAGATATTGCCAAAAAAAAACCATAACCATGATTCCTGTCACCCTAATCACATCAAAAACCAAAACTGGTAAAAGAGGCCGCCAAGTTCCGAATGGTTCGGTCCTTCAAAGGAGTGATATCAACACACCAAAACATTCGCCAACTTAATCGCACCGACTAATAGTTCGAAGGTTAAATAAAAACTAGAACATTGCTACTTTCGGTAGCTAGCTAGCTAGCTAGCAGTAACATATTTTCAACGTTATTGAGGGTCAGATTTTGCAATAAAAGCAGGTGACAGACTAAATAGCCTTAGTTTGTTCAGTACTGGGTGTGGGAGGGTAAATAAAATGAGCATGACATCGTCAATGAAATGTTCGCATCACTTCAAAGCTCGTGAAAAACGTTGGGGATCAATTAACTTATTGAAGCCTTCATTCTGCTTTTAAAGGTAAGTACCAAGTTAGCTATGGCAACTGAAATATTTTCGCCGCGTTTAGATGTAAAGAATACCATGTGTCAGATTGCGCAATACTTGAAGATTGGTTGGATGGTTCAGGCTTGAGGCAAGCATGCGACTCGTACTTGGACATGGCTAAATTTAAAAAAAAAAGGTTTCCTTAGAAATCAAATGGTAAAAATACCGCTCCTGGAGCCAGAGATATTCCACAAGTTTTTACGAATACAACAGTTTTTAATTTTCGAAAGTGCATAGACCTTTTCTTGGTCACAACAATTACATAAAATTCCAAAAAAAACCACAGCAAACGACTAAAGACTAAAGACAAAACAACTAAAGACAAACGACTAAAGATAAACGACTAAAGATAAACGTTTGGTTTGCTGTGGTTTTATTGAACTTTTATGTAATTGTTGTGACCAAGAAAGGTCCATGCACTTTCGAAAATTAAAAACTGTTGCGTTTGTATGAACTTGTGGAATATCGCTGCCTCCAGGAGCGGTATTTTTACCATTTGAGTTCCCTTCTTTTCCACAAAATAATCTGATTTATGTCTCCTAAAAATCTTAGACTACATCAGGCGGTCCTCTGTGAGGCCGGGGGGAAGACAGCAAGGCGGTAAAATTACTAAAAATGAATTGTTTTACGGGGTTCCGAGGAACTTACAGCGCTCTACTCCCCAGATCCTTGAGCTGCATTCACAGATCCTATTTTGATTTCTTTATTTTTGCTTCCCCTCCCCCCCCCCCTTTCCCCGCCCCCCTAAAACAAAACTCTTCTTGTATGTTTCTGGCGTACATTACATGTTTGTTGAAAAAATAAGTATCTTTGTGTAGGGGGAAGTCCAAATACAATTTTGCGTAGGTCCAGCCTAAGTTATTTACGCCACTGTATTCCAGCTTTTGTTTTTCTGTTTCCACGATGAATATTTTTTGCAACTGAGGTTTCGTTTGTTGTCACAACTGCTGGAAAGGATTTTTACGTGATAATGGTGATGAATCAATTTCCCGGAAGCCACGTCACTAATCCCACCAACGTTTGTGTAATATCTTACGCCAGAAGTCGAGCAAGCTTTACTACGCCCTTAAGCAAAGCGATGTCAGGCGAATGTGCGACGAAAGCACAACTAATGCACTACAGACGTCTGACACAAGAATAACAAAAATATGTATTTAGTAGAGGAAGCCCGTGCTACGCACGGCTGGTGTTGGATGCACTCATCGGTACGGTTTGGTCGCTCATGTGTATGTCCATGTTTCAGTAAGTTAAGTTTCTTCAATCGAAGTTTTGCAAACACTGTCTAAAAAAACACTAATTTTCGTTCGCTTCGCTTCGCTTCGCTTCGCTTCGTTCGTTATCATTACACTTCATTTTTTGCGTTGGGAATTTTTATTTAATGCGGGGAGTTGTTGGAGGCCTCAGTATGCCAGAATGCACCTACAGAAATACAATGCAAATTTTGCACTGTCAGTTAAAACAGCCGACAGTGCCAGATTTACAATGCATCTGTGTTGGTGCAGTTTGGTATATTGTGGTCCCCTTCCCTTCCTATAGAAAAATCCCCAACGCAAAATGAAATATGCAACCTTCGTTTTCAAGTTTTTATTCTCTCTATTCCTTCACTGGCCGCACGCGTATTTTTTTTTTTTTTTTTTTTTTGTAAACAGTTCAGATTGGCGGGCCGGATCTCGCCACGAAACTTCGTTACTTAGCACCCACTAGTGGTGATTATGTGTAAACTGAATTTATTTATGATCTGTCGTTGTTGTAGTTAGGTTAGGTCTGGTTAGGTTGGGTCAGGTTAGGTTAGGTTCGGATTAGACGATTTTTTTCTGTACGCTGCTGGGCTGCATGTATAGCTATGTAGCGAGTTTTGCTGCATATATATAATGCTGAAATGTTTGCTAAAAAAATTATGCTGCCATCATTTACGTGTTGGGATGACGAAAGAAATGTAAGTACAAACTCAAAACGAAAGAGAAATTAAGCTGCAGCTGGAAATTGAGTCAACACGGCGGACTGAGAGGCGGACTGGCTATGGCACAGGCCAGGTGGCAGTAACACCGATTTCGCATTGGTAAATTCAAGTGGCCCTGGCCGTGCCAAGGAGGGCTGGGCACCGTTTTATTAACTAATGTGAAATCGGGCCGACCTAGGCCGGGCCGGTATTTCGAGAGCTGGCCCGCTCACACCAATGCGAAATAAAATTATCAAATTAGAGACGGAGCCGGCCAGGGGCACTTAAATCAGAATGGTTTATGAATGGTGCTGCAGCGTAGCGGCAGAAAGTGATGATGATAGTGGCTCTCCCTTTTGAAACAGGGTGCAGACCACCCTTCGTTACCTAATGGCGGCCGCATAGCCCGTCGTCACCTCCAGATGAAGATGGAGATGATTATGAGTAGACGGCGAGAGGGACAATTTAGCCGGAGAAATCCAAGTGGAAAACCCCAGGATCTTTGACATGCCACAATCGACATGAGCACGAGGCACCACAGGGCCCTTCTCTTCCCGAAAATGCCAGGGGGTGGACGAGGCCAGGATCGAACCCGGACCTCCCAGGCAGAAAGCGGTCGTGCTATCCGCGCGCCCTCCTTGCCCCCGTGGAACGTGTCAAGTGGAACGTGTCAATTACTACAAACCGACATGTGGCGGTGCCCTTAAATCGTGATCAGCGAGCGTTGGGATTAACCAACGTGAAAGCGGGCCCGCCCCAGTCTGGCCTGGCCGCTTGAATTTACCAATGCGAAATCGGTATTACATGGGACAGGCCATTTTTGGTCTTGTGTCAGGCCACCGAGTGGACAAACACTCAAAACGCAACAGGCAGGCCAGGCCACCAGAGGCCACAGGCCAGGTGGCGATTGCCACCCTGACTTAAACGCCAGCCCGCCCCTGGTACCGTTTTGGCAGTTGTTTTCACTGCAGTCCCCGGAGGAGTAACGGCAGATGTTTGTTTATTTATCGACATACAAGCTTTGTGAAGTTCCCTGGAAGCCCGAGCAAAGCGATCAAAGCACAGCTGAGTTGGCAAGGCCTTGGAATGTCAGTCAAGAGGACGCCCAATCGAATCTCGCAACTGACGTAGCCTATTAAAAAACGTCCAGTCTAGGGTCGTGACTGGAAGACAAGTTTTTAAAAACGCCGCACAATTTTCTGCACAGTTTGTCGTTTTAGGAAGATAAACATGACAGAGAGTCAAACGGGCTTCATTATTGGTCCCTAAATACAGACGTAAACCTATTTCCGTTGCCTTTTGGACGTAAATTTAGACTTCCTTAGCTGGGAATGAACCGGGGACATATGAGACCAAAAACCGAAGCCCTATCCCTATGCCGTTTTGACCATAATTGATCTGAAAGGTCGAGGTGTTCAATTCCGGCTCAGGCAGTCTGATATTTCAAGGCGACCTATACGTAAAGGCTTAACGCTCGGTTTCACGTAGCATGCTAGACGCGTCGTCCAAGCGTTGCGCTGAACTGAAAGCACGAAGAAACCCGAATCGTAGCATTGATTAGTGTTAGCGGGGTGCACAAAAACGTGATATCTTCTCATTATTAGATTTACCGGTGTTGCAACGCTAAACGAACATTATTTTACGGTAATGGTGACTATTCTTGAAGTCTTCGGACGATTTACTGCTACGTCAAAGGATCGTTTAACACATTTTTAATGAGAATTGAAAACGCCGTAGCGTATTATCAAAAGTCTATGAAACCTCTTCACGCAAGAAGAAGAAGAAGAAGAAGAAGAAGGTGTGTGAAGAGGTTTCACAGACTTTTGGTATCATACAGTACAATACACACGTACCTTGGTTGTTCTTCTACTTGAAATTCATGAAATTAAACCTCCGGAGGCTTTGTTTTGTCGGCGAGTGAACAAAGAGGTACGTAGCATGAAGCCATTATTGTTAAAGTTTAATTATTTGGTGTCAATGCAGTGTTTTAAGTTTAAAATCCGCCTATCAGTTCAGTCTATCAGTTCAGTCCGCATGCTAGAGCAGTTCATTTTTGGGGTGTAAGTAGCGCGACTGGTGGCAGAATCGATGGCTAACTGGACGACGCGTCGAATTTCTAACGTTAAGCCTTTACGTATAGGTAGCCTTGGATGTTTCAGTCCAATAACCAACGTGAATATGTTTGCATTCGTATCTAGAAACACGCTAGTGTGTCGCGCCAAGTTAGGCAACAAACATCACAACAAACATCACATCAATTCAATTGTCGAGGCTGTAAACCATTGTAGCGCGACGCCACAGCGTCAGTGTCTTATATTCTGAAGCATAGTTGGGCACATTTCAGGTACTTGGGGAAAAGCAATAATGCGGTACAAAAGCTTAAATTGTGTTGAAATCGAGAGCAATCACCCACCTGACAAAGATTAACTCGTGTAGGAATGCCAGCCAAGCTACCTTCATTGCAAAATCTGACCCTCCATAACGTTGCAAATCTGTTACTACCTAGCTAGCTAGCTAGCTAGCTAGTCCGCTCATCCCCATGTTAAATCCCATAGGGTGATTATCATTGATACCGAGATAACGGGAAGGCTTTCAGCTATGAAATTGGGCGAATGGGTTCAGTACAATACGAACTGCGTACCTTTTATGGTTTGGAGCCTGGGGCGTAACGGGGATGGCGTGGGAGGGCGCGTTAGTACGAAAATATTGTTATAACCATTGTTAGTATTGTAGGCATCGTCTCTGATTAGACGGCCAAACTTCGGACAATGAGAACGTGTATACTGACGTGCGTGCCTGGACACACACTAGTGTATCGGGATAAATCTAAACAACGTTGCAAAGAAATTGCATTCACGTCCAATTCACGAAAAATAAACCAACTGTAAAAACAAAGCAAAATAAACAAAGCCAAAAACTGGTAAAGAGGCCACCAAGTTGAGGGTGGTTCAGCCCTTCAAAGGAGTGATATCAACACACCAAAACTAAATAAAACAAATTACAACAAAATTAAAACCAAACCAAAAACCTATAAAGAGGTGACTAAGCTGAGAATGGTCCTGCCTATAGGCAAAAAAAAGGTAGTAGCAAATTGTTGAAAACCAATTTCTGTTGACGTGCCACTTTATTACACATCTGCACGGTAGTGGAGTTGAGTCAATACACAATTTAAAAAAAAAAGGAGTGATATCATATCAAAAACGAAAACTGGTAAAAGGGGCCGCCAAGTTCCGAATGGTTCGGTCCTTCAAAAGTGTGATATCAACACACCAAAACATTCGCCAACTTAATCGCACCGAATAATACTTTGGACGTTAAATGAAAACGTTCTAGTTTTCGTTTAACCTTCGAACTATTAAGCGGTGCGATTAACTTGGCGAATGTTTTGGTGTATTAATATCACTCCTTTGAAGGGCCGAACCATTCGGAACTTGGTGGCCCCTTTTACCAGTTTTGGTTTTTGATATGATTTGTTTAACTAAGACGGTCCTAACGGAAAGTTAATGGAATCAAGAAAGCAAAATAATCCACAAAGTGATGAGAGTAACTCGTTTTGCAGTAGTTATGCCACTCACACATGGAAATCCCCTCTTCCCCCTTTCCCGTAACCCACCCCTCTCTCTTTTCCATATAGCACCCACCACAACGTGCCACCCAACCACGTACGGAAACCGTAAAAAAAAAAAGCTTGATCGAACAGGCGTCTGTCTTCACGGGTGAACTGGCCGAGAGTCTGGCCTGTTCTCTTAGCCACCCAGTTTTCTGAACGAAGGAAGAAAGAACGCCAAGCCGGTCCTTTTCGCGTGTTCACTCAGTGTACTGCGTACGGCACCGCTCCTGACGGAAACGAGGACTTCGGCATGCGCGATTGCGTCTCGTGCTCACGTGCGCATGGCTACCCCTGAGCAATGCTGTTCACTGCTTACGCCTAGCTCCTTCCCCCTTCCCTTCCCCCCTCCCAACCCCCGCCTTCTACAGCTTTTCCTGCCTTTCCCTACACTCACACCCACGGACTACAGGCGCGCGGTTTTATCATGGAGTCTTAAGTCTTTACGTCATCTGGTTTGTAACGGCGTTTGGTATTTGTCACTGTCACTTTCCGTTTTCGTGAGATTGTCCTAAATGATGAAAACGATGTTAAATCCCAGACAAGCACACAACTTACCCATCAACGATATATTTATAGTTAACAATGTAAAAAGGAAAACAAGGTTGTTAGTTCCTGACATTACCAGTAAGTAAAAACAATCCTTGTTTCCTAGAATTGGGAGTTCAAATTATAACTTTCTTTCGTTCGAGTGAGCTTTAATCCGATTTTTATTTGTGTATCTTCACAGCTGTGAATTCCGTGGGGAGACGAACACTAATTCAATTTCAGAAACAAAATGTGACTGTTATAGTGAAGTGATTAAAAGTGATGCATCTGATACGAGGAAAACGTGGCGTGATATTAAAAACGTGTTGTGTGTAGTTCCTACTAAGACGATATCCGAAGTTGTTGATACGAATGGTATTCGGTTGGGGAATGGGATGCTTTCAATTATTATTTTGTAAATTGTTTGGCTAACAATGTGCAGCCCAAAAATGTTAAATTTAAATTAAGTAACACCAAACTAAACGAAAAACCTTTAACTTTAGATCCTTCTATGAAGATGAGATGATCAAGTTTTTAAATGGAATTGATCCAAAGAAAGCTGCTGGGCATGATGGCATTTCACCTGAAACTCTAAAGTATATGCCGCAAAACCGTTAGTAAATAGTTGAATATGATTATGAGTAATGGGAGATTTCCTAAACTCTTAAAGTGGCTAAAGTGGTTCCTATATTGAAATCTGGTAGTAATTTGTTGTGTTCCAATTGCAGGCCTATATCCATCCTGTCTGTTTAAAAAAAAAAATTGAACAATTTATCAAACGCAGAGTTGCCTATTTTCTGGATAGTATTAACTATTTGACACGACACCAGCCCAATTCGGTTATTGAAGAGTGCAATACTGACGACGACGCTTATTAGAGTTCGTTTGCGCACAAGAATTTCAGAAAATTGGACAGGAGGAGGCGGAGGCGGCAGCGGAGCTGCTAACAATTTCAAAATGTTACAATGCTACAACATGTAACAATAGGGTAACAATAAGCGAGGCGCACAATATCGGATTATAGCTCACTCGAACAAGATCAACGATGGTTGGATGCCGGGAAACTAACATTGTCGTTGTTTGAGTTAGCTAGCTCGTTGTGGAGAACCAAAATTAAATGGTCTTGATTTTTCCTTAAATCTTCAAGTTTCAAACCGTGGGTGCAGTCTTAAATTTTGAGGCCTACTTGGGCGGCCGACATGACTGAGTGACTTATTTACTTTTTCAATGCGGGCTTCGGGAAGCCAGTTGAATTGTTTCCGCGATTGTTGCCACGATACTGAAACAATCCAGAATCAACTACTCATCGAGATGACGCATGCTAAATCCAGAAATACGCTAATGTGTTGCCATCAAATAATAATCATGGGACAAACCTTCGGCGGAACGTAAACATAAGTATCCATTTCTAATGTTCCGTTTTTTCGAAAACAAAAATCGGTGGACAGTGGACACATATTAAATGGAAGCAAAAAATGCCAACAAATTAACTGAGCAAAAGACGGCTTCGCCGTTTAGAAAAAAAAAAACACATTAGAGCTCGTACCCCCATACTCACAGCCCTGAAGGTATATGAATAAAAACGGATTAGAGTTCACTCGAACGCAACGAACTATAATTTAAACTCCAATTCGCAAAACGTAAACCAACAAACACACACAAAATAGACGCCATAAACAGCAAAACGCTACAAAATTGAAAGATAAAAATGCATACACAAAATGAACACAAATTATAGTCCAAATTATAGTTCGTTGCGTTCGAGTGAACTCTAATCCGTTTTTATTCGTGTACGTTCAGGGCTGTGAGTATGGGGATAGGAGCTCTAATGTTTTTTGCTCTGTTAATAATGTTAACAAATGATATCCGTTTGTCACTTAAAGTCCAGCCTGCCTTATAACAGCCACGCACGCGCAGATCTCCATACGCGCATTTTTTTTACTGTCACATCGTTTCACGAGACTCGTCGTAACAATACAAGGCCAACTGAGATAGCAGCTGCGTTATAAGTTTTAGGCTACTATCTTATAATTTTTCTTCGGCGATCTATAGGCATAAATATTTTAATTTTTATCGCATTAGTCTTTTAGATTTTTGATCTCATGGTAATTATTACATGCACACACAGAGATGAAACGTCATGGGGGGGAGGGGAAAATGAGGCTTAAACGTCATGGTTATTGTAAGCGCACAAAGGATCGTATGCGTACAGGATGCAGTAAATATAGTTCCCAATTATTCAACAGAAAATTTCCTAGACGCCACATTATAAAACGAATTTTTAGCCAGGGATTGACTAACAGTATGCGAATAGACCTTTGGGCCATACTTGACGTGGTGGATAGAGAAAAATGGCGTTGGGAGGAATGTACCTTTAATAATCGTTTTGTTACTTAAGTCTTCTTTTACGATCGATCGAAAGGGGGGAGGGATTGAGGCTTAATGGCGCGTCGACAACTTGGTCATTAGTGCCAACCTCAGTCACAGTGCAGTGGTCCGGGTTGCCACTGCACCACACATGCATACATCTGTACCTCCTGCAAAAATTGAAAAACACCGGACAGGAGGGCAGGCTTGTCGCCCAATTGACGCGCAATGTCATGCGGAAGATGGCAACGACGACGAACACCATCAAGATGGCGACAATCAACAATGAAGTGCCGGACCGTAAGTGGCCGACAACACCAATAACATTTAGAGAGCCAACCCCCCGCAAAAAAAAAAAAAAACAGTGATTAAGTCGGATGTGACCAATGCTCAAACGGACCAACACCACCTCCTCACGGCGACTGCGGCGACACGCCGAGTGCCATTCCTCGACAGTGCCTTTAATAGCTCGTAATTTATTACCGTCCTGTCTGTCCCACAAGGTTTGCCAAAAAGCGTGTAACCTCAGACACAGAGCTGGAAAGGCGTCTGAGGGAACAAGGCTGAGATCCCTTCCGAGAGGGCCAGAAAGGGCCCCCTTCTCTGCAGAATCAGCTTGCTCATTTCCACCAATCCCATCATGGCCCGGGATCCAGCAGAAAAGCATGGTTTTCCGCTGTATCTCTCGAAAGCATTTGACGCTGTGGACCATGAAATTTTGCTTCGGAAGTTGGAAAAATTAAGTGTAAGAGGTATTGCTATCCACTTGTTTGCATCGTAACAGTACGTCATTAAAAAAAAAAATAATGGATAGCACGAAGCATGTGAAAATACTTATTAGTGTTAGCTACAGTTCATATTTTCAAAATAAAAACACGCTACAGAAATGAATAGTAACATAAAAAAAGCAATAAGTATATTACGAATAAGAATAACACTTAAATAAGGTTATCATCACTTGAAAAGCAAATAATGTCATCATGGTGCAGTGGTTTGTTAAAATGCACAGATGTATATATTATGAGTTTGAAGAAACACTTCTTGCAAGCAAGAAGCTTATCTTCAGTTTTTTTTTTAAAATTCATTACAATACAATACAATACAAAAGACAAAACCTGGCTTGAGCATGCTCATGAGCCAAACCCCCCCCCCTCCCCCAAAACAATCCCATTCGTTACATGCTGTCAAAGCGAGCCTTGAAGCTTGACAGGGAAGGTGCAGTTACCACTCGAAGTGGCAGCGTGTTCCAAGGCACTACAATTCTCTCAGTAAAGAAGAAGTGTCTAGTGTTGTTGTGTGAGGTTTCACCTTGCAGTTTGTAACAGTGGCCTCGTGTGTGCCTAACCTGAGAAAGATCAAGAAAGCTTCCATAGTCGATGTCCAGTAGTTGATTGAGTAGTTGGTACACAAGGATCATGTCACCTCTGTTGTAGCGATCTTCAAGACTGGTGAGGTTTAAGGCTTTGAGTCGCTCTTGGTATGGCAAGTGCTTAATTTCAGGGCACTTTTTGGTGAACCATCGTTGAACACGTTCGAGGCGGCTGAGGTGGATATGGTAGTGGGGCCTCCAAACTTGGACACAGTAATCCAGGAGTGGGCGCACGAAAGTAGTTTACAGGATTTTAGTAGTAGCTGGAGTCAGGAATGTAAATCCGGAGAGTACAAAGCCTCCCATCCTACGTGATCTGTTTATGACAGCGTCAACTTGCTGCTTGAAGGTGAGCCTGTCATCAATGATTATACCCAAGTCACGCTTTTGTGTGATGGATTCCATTGTAGAGTTATCAAAAATGTAATTGGCACGTACATTGTTGTGACCGAGATGCATAGTGACACACTTCTGGGAGCCAAACTGCAGGCCATGAGCAGTGGCCCAGTCATGAATTTTACAGAGGTCTTCTTGGAAAACTTTGGTGTCCTCTTCGCTGATGACTGGTCGGTATAACTTCAGGTCATCAGCAAAGAGGAGGCATATGGAATCCACAACTGTTGGTAAATCATTAATAAAAAGGAGAAAAAGGATTGGCCCCAGAACCGAACCTTGTGGTACACCAGAAGTCACGGGAAGCCAGGTGGAATAAGTGCCTCTCACTACCACTCTTTGTCTTCTGTCGCTTAAGTAGCTACCAATCCAGCCAATTAGTCCATGTGGCAAACCCACCTTTTCTAAGACACTAAGCAGGATGGCATGGTCAACAACGTCAAAAGCTTTTCTTAGGTCCAAGAAGGCAACATCGACAGGAATGCCGTTGTTAAGAAGGTTGGTCCAGTCATTGACAGCAGTCAGCAAGTTAGTTAGGCAAGATTTGCCAGTAAGGAAACCATGCTGCTCTTTACACCAAACATTTTGTCTTCTGCAAAAGTCAACAATGTAGTCTACGACAATTCTCTCAAGAAGCTTAGAAATAATAGACAGAAGTGAGATTGGGCGATAATTTGTCACGAAGTTAGTGGGCCCACTCTTTAGAATAGGCACAATGTGGGCAAAATATTAAACGTCTTAATATTTTTCAAGTTATCAGGGAGGTGGTGTTGAACATATGATTTGCATACTAGTTTTTTCGCATTTTTCCGTATAAGTTTTCCAGAGTGGTGCTGGTAAAGTTGTTCTTCTGACTATAATTGTATTATGTTTTAATGTATCATAATATTTCATTCTTAGTGCAAAGTAATATTTTTAAAGTGTTACGTAGACTTTAAGATCCTCAACATGCATTAAATTATTTTCCTTCATGATTTCCGTATTTTTTTTTTTTTTAATTCTTTTTAAGATCTATTACAAACAGTGTTTTAATGATTCTATTAAGAGTGTTTTGGAGTCTAAGCATCGACGATTTGTTGAGTTGTCTTACATTTCAATGCCACATCTATACTTTGTTCCACATTATGTTTTCAGAAAACTGATTGTATGACGCCACATTTTCTTCCACTAAGAGTGCAAAAAATCCGTAAACATCCCTTTCGTAAACTCTAACAGTAACTTGTTGAGTCTACAAGTGTGATATCCACGTGTTTTTGCACTCTTAGTGCAAGGAAACGAGTCGTCATCCAGTCAGTTTTCTGAAAACATAATGTGGAACAAACTATAACAATGGCTTGCACCAAAGCATCATAAATTAACATTCTGCTTATATTATTCAACATGTACCCGACATGATAGATTTCAGGCATAATTCGTTTTAGTATAGGAACGCAGGAGCCAACAATGACAGTTTAGGATCCACCTGTTGTTTTTTTCAGAAGGCATTCTGTTTTTCATTGTCGTGCTGCTGCACACATTTAACGTTATGAGGCTATGGAACACTTTATGTACTCATGAACTCTTGAACCTTTATGGAACTCATAGAACTTTTTATGTTAGTCCCTGAGGCCGCCGCCTTCAGCCGCCGCTCCAATTTTTTTTTAGTTCTGCTGAAAAGCAGCCATAAAAGTTGTGGCCTAGCCGCCCAAACAAAATGTGGTTTAAAGTGGCACTATCACCGATTGAAAACCGAACGAAAATACCATGGCGCCATCTAGCGGCAGTGATATCGCTAATCTTTACAGTTAGCTCCCAGGTGCAAGAGGACATATCGAATTTTCACTCAATAATTAAGGAGGTTGTGGCTTGTTTGTTTCGTTAAAAGAAATGGCGTTGTGCATTCGTTCGTTTTATGCAAATAAGTGCTAGATAGTACTAGATTGCTCTATAATATCTTGTCAGATTCTGCAGACTTTCAATTGGTAATGGCTATTGGTAATTGGCAACTTTAAGCCGATAATTTTCAGTACCGTAGGTTAAAACAATTTTGTTTTAGTTGCAACTTGAATGATCATAATCCAAGCTGCTATCTTTGTACTCTACAACTTCTTAGCGTGCAGCACAAAACCTTAAATTGCTATAATGCTTCCGGAAAATCTGTTAGTCGAACGCTCTTGTTATTATGACGTAAGCCTACGCCTTTCGTTTGCTTGCAGCGCTACTGAGAAAGAAAATAAAGAAATGCGCCAACATTGCAGGCTGCAGACGCTTTCTGCCAGGCACGTTGCTCTCTCTCTTACCGCCCTTTTAGCTCGTACGAAACGGTCGTACGGGATTGAATTTCAGCGTGAACCGATCTGTGTAGTAGAGCGGATTGTAAAATTTGATATGTGACGATAGACGTTCGCCTATAATCTTAGAAAAGCTGAATCAAGTAAGAAACTTCATTATCGCACATGTGATGAAACGTAGTCTGATTTATTATTTCCATCACGCTAATACAGACGATATAGGTGCGTCGAACGCAGGACCTCTGGAAGTCTGAGACGAACAGGCCAAAAGATCCAGAGGAGTATTGACGGCGAATGGTATGACTTCGACGACGAAGTCTTGCCCGAAGGCTTAGCTTTCTTATGCTTCCGCTTTGACGAATGAGTTGAAAGTTGGCCACAAGGGAGAGGTGATGGCGAAGGTGAAGGATGCGTCGAGGGCTCGAGTGGAGGCGTGAGTAAAAGGCTGACAACTTCTGGATCAACTTGGAAATGTCTTCTAGGTGAAGGTTCGGCCATCTTGGGTGAAGGCTCTTTCCGGAGTTGCCATGTGGCAGAGTGCTTGACGGAAGGGGAAAGCTCTTGAGCGAATGGAGGCAGACGATCTTGGCGAAGGACGAAGGCTGGAGCGAAGCCAGGACAGAAAAACGAAGTCGAAGTCGTTGCCGGCTGCGCTGGAGGGAGAAGATGACAGGCCTACCTCGCCTGAATGCTCTTACAGAAGGGTTGCGCACGCGCATGCACAGATCGGGTTACACAGCTCGCCGGCTCGTCGCAACTCAAAAACCTCCAGCGAGAAAAAAGCATCCTTGGGAAGAATGCAATAAATTTACAGGTAATCTGTATTTCTAATTGGCAATGATAAAAAGTAAGTTGCCGCCTTCCTCTCGGGGGCCTGTGCACGTCCGTGGATGTAACCAAAAAATATATTTACTTTTTTGTGAAAATTTATACACAATGGCTGTCACTAAGCTCCAAGCACGCACGGCCGATAGGCAGTGCTTATTAGACTTCATGATTGCACGGAAATTTTCAGAAAGAATACAACAAGAGCAACCAGTGTGGTTTACAGATGGACTTCAAGCCAGGCAGTTGAAACTGGCAATGACAGTCGGAACCTCTCACCTACATGCTGCAGGGTAAAAGTGACACACAGTACAAAAGAAACAGAGTGCACATAAGGCTTTAATCTGAAAAACCAAGAGATAAGCTGATTCAGAAAAGATCTACCACTGGTGAAGATTATTACCAGCTAAATGCACTGTCAGACCGAAGAGGAGCTATGCCAGGTCAGAACTCCCTGATTGGTACGCCTAATCAAGTGCCACAGGAACAATGCACCAGATGTGGTTGCCTAGTAGAGCGTCCCGCCAGATTGGCTGACTAAAAGTGCCAAAAGGCCTAAGGGTTGGGCCAATCGACCTTTACGCACAGAACATTTTTTGTACAACTTTTTTTTTTCTTTTTTTAAGATGCTTTTCATTGAAGCCTTGAATTTTTTTAGCGTAGTTAATGGTTAATGGATGAGAAATGTAAAAAAAAAAAGTGCATGTCATGTATTTAGAAATCAGTGGTTATCACTCGCCAGCACTTCGGTCCTCTAGTGGGGAACAGCGCTGACGTGAGGCATAGCGCTCGCATATCTGTATTGAAACTATCCACGCCAGTAAACATTGCTATGAATGTAGTGCAGAAAAGCGCTGACGTGA
>JAHWFP010258334.1:123066-145845 GCA_023313725.1 Lithobius niger | reverse complement strand
CCCCCGGGGGTAGATTTTTAATCAGTGGATATTGAGATTAAAACGTTAGTATTTTACAGCAGCTAATTTCCGGCAGATATGATTTGCAGAGGCCTTAGTATAGGATGGTCATTATCATTCCCTCCCCTGACCTATCGGTTTATACATTATTGTTTTGTATTCATACTTTTTTTTTTGCAGGGGGGGATATTTTCTGGGGGGAAATTGGTATTGGGGGATATTTTCTGCGGGAAAAATCACACGGGGGGATATTGACGGGGATATTTTCCGGGGGGCTTTTCACCAGGGGGATATTCGCCTGTTACCGAATATTACAGCTCAAACTCTCATCTGACTCCTGACAAAGGGCGTCCGAATCAGAATTTGCCGATTCCTCAACTACTAAGTGTGCCCTTTTTTTGAGTATGCTTGCGTTTTTTCGTTTACCGTCACTGTTTGCCATTTTTGGCTTAAAAGAAGTGGAGGTCGCAGTGCTTGCGACGCCCGGCGTGCCTGACTTGCACATACGCCGAAGATGGCCTACCTCTCTGCAAATTGAGCAAACTGATTTCCGCTTTTTGCTCTCAGGACAGACGTGGTTCTCATATCCACAACAGTAGCACGTTTTATTACTTTTAAACTTAGAAGGACACTTACTCTATACTTGATGAGTAGATGAAGCTTGAAACATTGGCTTCTGCTCTTTCTTGAGCAAGAGCTATTTTACAGGCCTCATCAAAAGTGACCAGTGCCGGATCCATTGACATCAGCTTCTCTTGCGTTTTCACATTTTTAATAACCGTAACAAATCTGTCACATGAAGCATCTTTCAAAAATGTGACCATAATCACAATTAAGAGTTAAACGCTTGAGTTCAGTTATATAAGGTGCAACAGACTCCCCCGGTAACTGTTCTCTTTTGAAATATGCTACCCGTTCCGCAATAAAACTTGGGGCTGGGTCTAAATTGTCCTTAAGTAAAGTATTTATTTTGTCCATAGTCTTCGTTGTAGGCACTATGGGTGCACACAGATTGCGCAACAAACCATACGTTTTTCGCCCTACACTAGCCAAGAAAATTGGACCTTGCTTATCCTCAGGGATATCAAACGCAGTTCAGTCCGAGTTTTCAGAGGGCGCCACGTGTTCTATCTGGTAATTATTGCTCATTTTTCAGCCCAAATCTAAAGTAAACTAAATTACAACTAAGCTAGGGTAAATAATAATTAAGTATAAGCTAGATTCGTTTAGTTTAGTTTAATTTTAGCCTAAAAACTGAGTAGAAATTCACACATAAAACATGTGGTGCCCTTTATAAATGAAGACTGAACTAATACGAATATATCCAAGACGTTTCAGTATGGGTCTCAGTCACAAATTCTCTTCCCCAACCCTATAAATTCTTGGTAGCAGTCATGTTAGATAAATTTACTAAAATGGCTTGCTCACCACTCAAAGTACCGTTTAAACTACTAACTGTACCCCAGGAATCAGAACTAGAAGTAGAACTACAACTTAGCCGTCTTGCTACCTCAGTTCCATCTGAAATTTTAAACGTTATATCTTCATCGCTCATAAGCGCAAGAAAAATTACCAAAACTAGGTTAGACCACATTCGAATGGTATCTTCCCACTAAGTTTAAATTTCAACGTTTGAAATCACTTGCGTGTTCTAGCTATCTTTCAATATCCACAAAAATGCACAAAACACAGTCTAGGCTAATAATTTTGTGACAGCTATGTCACTCAAAAATGGAGTCGCAAATTCCACCTTTTAAATGTAACCAATTTAAATAAACCTCTCACTGGTTCATAAATTATAGATACCTTAGCCCAGCTATTTTTTACATTCTTACCTGTGCAATAATTGAATCTTAGCTTTTAACACAGCAAACCACTTAATTACACAACAGTTATCAAAATTCACTATTTTCTTTCTTCATAGCAAACACCATTTACTGAGTAGTACGTAGGCCACAGAATTCACATTTCTTGCTGAAACATTTAAACCTACAAAAGAACACTTTAGCAATTCTATTACTATTGATTTATACCAAAATTTATAAACTGACTGCCTGATTTTACCCCTAACCCGCCCGCAACATTCCACATTGCCCCTGACACCATGCCATCGGGTCCTCAAAATGTGGGAAAAACTTTTGTAGCACGGGCTTCTTTACCAAATACCTTCTCTGACAATTGTCCAAATTATCAGAAATCCGGAAGTCCAGTCCATCCTTCTCCAAGCGTTGGCCAGACGTTGTTGAAGCACAGAACTTGAAATCTTCAAACTACTTTCACCCGCTACCCAAGACCTGCCAAAATCCTGGGAACTCCCAGTACTACTGAGTTTGGAGGTAAATTGTCATTTAACAATTTTTTAATTCTAGAAAATGGCCAGGTTCCCCAAGCCTGGGTGTACCTGCCTCAGCTGTTAAGCCCTAGAACTAATTAGGAGGTTAGTTGTAAATCACCCTCGTCGCCAATGTAGCTTAAGTGCTAAAAATTTAGGGTCCCACCCACACCCTAAGGTGTGCAGAAAGAAGTGACAACTAGTAGTATTCACTGCTGGCTGAGACATTATATAGGCTTTATTAACATCCATGATGCATCTTGGTACTACCCACGATGCAATGCAAACTGTACATGGCTAATTAAGGGAAACATTATTGCCCCTAGTGGTAGGCACGGAAAAGCTATTCAGCAATTACTAAAGTGGTGCTACCCACAGACATCACAGGAGTCCTCCTGGATATTTTAGTCCCATGAACCTTCCTTTGGTGGACTGAAGGTTCACGTCGGCTATCTCCCTTGTGTTAGAGTGTCGCACAACTCTGATGAATTCATTTTTGGCCACTTTCATCAATTGCCCTTTCGGGTGGCCCGAATTATATGGCAACCCTCTGCCTGTAGTAGTTGGCTTCGAATATGGAGAGAAAGTGGTGGTGCCATCAACCTGTCGTTTCATTCGCACATCCAGAAATGGAATCACTCCTTCTGCTTCCTGCTCACATGTGAATTGTAGGTACGTGTGCCATCCATTCAGGTTTATAAGTCTGTGAGGTTGCAAGAATTCATGGGTGCACCCCACCGCACACCCCTGAAAAAAACAGCCTGTCTGACAGAGGACATTTAAGCCTAAAGACAATTGCTAGAGCCCTCCTATTTGATGCCGAACTAGGAGAAGCCTTTTGGGGATTTGCGTGTTTGGAGCCACCTTGTTGCATAACCAGTTGTGCACAAGTGCCATACCCAACGAAGTATCACCTTACCAATTGTGGTCACTAAGGTACCTGACGTTAACATAACCAAGAGCTTCGGCTGTCTGTCTTACTCCTTTGTCGCCCCCGTAGGCGATGCTGTAGTCGTTAATACTCATATATTAAGTAACAAGGATGGTGCGTCTGCCCCCAGTCTTGATAGTTCCTCTACAGATACCATGAACGATGGGGGGCCAATCCCAAATTGAGATTGCTCCCATAATTCGCCTAGACTGGATGACACTCCGTTGTCAAATTCGACTCCCACTAACATGTTGTATCGACAGGGTTCGTCGCATGCAGCATGATTGGTTCCGGGGCTTCGCATCGGCACGTCGGTTGGAGCTGCCAAGAGAGGCTCCTGCCCATTGGTCATTGGTCCCAGTGCGTCGGTGCGGTTGCAGTACTCCTTCTGCCTGCAGCGCCGTCTTCTGGCGACACTCGGCTGGAACTACTCCGTCCTCCCTTTCCCTGCAAGAACTATATTATAATCTTTGACCTTTAATAATGCCTGTTAGTACAACTGATTGTCTAAATCTGAAGTACTTTATGTTTCTATTCATGTAACAATACTTGATGTATCCCATATGCTCATGCCAATTGTTACCTGCCCTAAACGACCAACTTAGGGGTAGTAACTAAGTGAAGCCTTTTCTGGCATTCCAATCATCAACCCCCAAGCATTCCACATGTGAACCATTTTCGGCCAACTTCATTAGAATCTTTTCTTCCCCCATTTAGCTTATTTATTTAGGGACATTTATTCACAATTCACCACCATACCTTTTTTGGCTTTTTTGGCAGGTGAGCAAACACCGAAAACATCATTAAACCTGGACCAAAATGGCGTAAAGGTAACTTGTGACTCAGTCTCGTCCCTAACATAAGCTAATCCACTGTGTCAACCAGCTAAGCATTACCATCTGTTGATACAGGGAGTATTTTTGGTGCATCGGCCGTGAATTGAACCCGGGCCGCCCGCGTGGCAGGCGAGCATTCTACCTCTGAACCACCGATGCCTCATTTGGTTTAGCCCTACTACTAAAATGACTAAGTTTTGATCTTGGATTCTTATTAGTTCCCATTTTGTGTTGTATAATTTCCGGGCATAGATGGTGTTCGCCAGGAGTTCGGAACCACCACCTCCCAGGAACTTTTTTTTACAGGGCCTGTACAAGCTGTAATCATCCTGAATGACAAGGGATCCGGCCGTTTACTGGCTGTGGTTTCCGGTACCGAGTATCCGCGCCGGGTAGAGGCAACTGTACAGTTTCTGAACTAACCCGATTGTCCGTCCGGGACAATAACCAGCATGCAACGGACGGACCCGGTGCTACGGCCCCTATTAACTAAGTTCGTATGAACGGTGGCGCCATGAAACCCCACTGGTAAACCCTCCAATTCCCTTATGAAAATAATCACACATTTGGCTGTGATTCCATAAAAACCCATTATTATTAAAGTTACCAAATATCTTTTTTCCCCATAACCTTAGCTGTTTATTTCTGACGCGAAGTTTTGAAGAGAGCTCACAACAGCCTTGATTTAATTTAGGCCCACAAAATAGGTTCTTTCTGTCGTGAAGAGCGAAGAGAAAGTTAAGCAAGTTGTTTGGTCAGCAATTCACTGTTTTCAAAAAAGGGAATGCAAAAAAAGTAAATGCGAAAACAATTGTTCACTTTTGACTAAACTGCCTAAGTTTTATAACAAACGTTGTTACTTTTGATAATGTTGTCTAACTTATTTTGCAAAGTCAAGGTTTGGAGATTACTTATATCTCTAGAACAAATCCTATAAGTTGTGAAATTATGAAAGAACTACAGATTTGGAAATACTTGTACAAATTCAATTTTAAGTTTTTACGATTTTGGAAACTGTATAAAAAAAATCCGTAATTCAATTTTATTATAGTATCCTAGCAAGCTTTGTCTGTAGTTGAACAGGACTACAAAGCCATTAAATATTCCCACTGACTTTTATATTTAGTTTTAGCTAACTCCCCCCCCCCCTGGCCCGAAACTCTGGTGGATTGCAACCTGATTATTTAAGCTACATTGGCTTGTAGGGTCAGTTGACTCCGCCCGTGGTAAAAACTAGGCGGATTGCCACTCCTCAGAGGCCAAACCAGCTCAATCCTCCACCCCCACCTCGCCCTGATTTTTTGATCAATCGTTACTTTCTACTTAAAGCAGAAGCTTTGATAAAACTTCAACCTAAATAATTTTTGAACGATTGACCCCCACCTCCGTCTCCATTGAAAGAACGCTTGTGTAATACAAAGATATTTAATGAAAAGCTGATCAGAAGCCTAAACCATGTTCTTTTTTCACCTCACACTGCTTGTTAAAATTTATTCTGACTTACAGAAACGTGGCAATTGGAAGCTAGCCTCTACCTGAACAGTGGTCACCACCTTTTTTTTTATTTGGCGGTTCACTTATTCATGGAGGCCACGATACACCTTAAGGCCGCATTTCCCAGGGAAACTATAGCTTTCTACCTATAAACCCTATTTTTCTTACCATGCTGTTAATGTGTTTAAAATGTCTAAAGGCTAACCCTCTGAGAGTCCCCCCCCCCCCCGATACAAGATCACATCCTTCCTGTATGGTGGGAAATTTTCCTATAGCTAAATTGAACACTAATACTAACTTAAATAATCTTACAATTATCTTATGACCAATACCTAGTTGTTCCCGTCACGGCAGGCCTTTGGCATGACACTGACTAGGCTTGGTTCGATATTTTTACTTGGCTGGCTTCGGTAATTTATATTGGCATGCTATTACCGGTCTCTTTCTTCTAGGAACTAACTGTAATTTGCCAAATTTTCCCTCAATGTAATTATCTGTGCTCCTCTTCTACTAGTGTGGTATGGAAGTTAAGTGTGAAAAGATTTGTGTACCTGCGTAGCCGACAATATTTATCCGGCCATTTGTTACCTAAATAAAATTTCGTATCGTTTTTCATTATTCCCTATGCTACAGCCAAGTTGGAGCTAACCTAACTGTCGACCACACCATCGACTTACTCTAGATACCCTTTAGTTTCTTGGTTGATTTTTTTTTATTACCCTTGTAAGCAATTATAATTTATCCAACATTTTACTTGGTTAAAGAATGCAAACTTTCATACTATTTCGCGATCACCCTACTTTAAAGATTGAAGGAACCTATTAAATAGTTAACCAACCAACCAACCAAAAAACCAATTAGTTTAAACATATCTCTATTTCTTCGTACCTTCCCCCAAAAGTTTACATCCTGAAAACTTGGTTAACTCCAACTAATTTAAATTTTTCCGACTTGGGTCTAATTTTGCCTATGAAAGCCCCCCCCCCCCTCATCACATTTGCCTGGTAAATTTTCATTTGGTGCGTTAACAATTTCTTTTGTTTTCCCTGTTTGAAACCACAGCTGAAAAATAAAATTTTCCGTTTTGTCATAGACATAATTCCCAAGCACTCTGAGCAACGTAAGCCTAACTATAAAGCACCTTTGTGCTTGTTCACTCCCTATTTTAACCCAATTTCTTGCCCCGGACTCACCTTTCCAGGGGCAGTTGTATTATCAATCTGTTAATAATTAGTCTAGAAATAAGTCATTAGGAATTCAACGGCGTTCTTCCATCCTTAAGGCTTTCTAGCCTTTCAGACGATGGATACTTGGCGGATCGGGTTCTTCGATTGCGCGATTCTTTTTTCCGGCACAACAATGAAATTGTAACAATGCTTTCCTCGGTCAACACAAAGCGCTAATTGTCTATAACAAAGGTGTACTTCCTCGTTATCCATCAACGATCATTGTTGAGACCATTCCCTGTTCGATACTTTATTCCCGTCTGGGAACATTGTTTAATGACGTGTTATGTGTATCAATTTTGTAATACAACATCGATTTACTCTTTTCAGAGTGTGCCATTCATTGCTGAACCCAATAGCTTCATTAACTTTACCTTCCGGTCGGACCAACATTATTACTAATTTTTTTAAGGGCGTATTTTCTTTTTTTTAAAGACATACGGTTCTCTTTTCCAACTTGAATTTTTGTTGCGTCATGGGCCATCCGCCTGTGACGTCATATTGACTACAGTACCGTCGAACTTTAAACGTTATAAAGCGTTGTTCCGGTCTGAACCTTACCGATTTTTGACTTGTAAATATTGTAAATAATACTGTGACCAATAATTTGGTTTACAGTCCCCTTTTGGGTTGTCCTGTTTTTGCTGTTATCTACAAAATAATGCAGGACGGATCATAATCTTTTGTTATGCTACCGAACCTATGCTTTTGATGTCTAAAGGATGACAAAACTAAATCCTATCAAGACCCTTTTAATTGAAAAACCAATAAGCAACATTAAAACTTGATTGAACGTAACAAAAACAGAAAGACACATATTTTACCCCTCCAATTTAATTTTAAGCCAAACCAATATTAGATTTAAGTCTTTTCGGTCTCGGTTACAGGGCGTTGACGCTTATTACGGGTGCCTATTTAAGATGTAAATAGTTAGCTGGAACTTGTTTCTCAAACGAGCATGGTCCTATTTAAGATTGTTTTGGGCTAAACCTATTTTGTTGCGTCATTAGCTTTGTAATGGCCAAGTGTAAAAATCATTGTCAAACCTTTCTAATGCCTTTTGTTTTCTCTTTTCATGTCTCCCAATTTAAAAACCAGCCTTCTCCCCACCCCCACCCTTCTGTATCGACAGGGTTCGTCGCATGCAGCATGATTGGTTCCGGGGCTTCGCATCGGCACGTCGGTTGGAGCTGCCAAGAGAGGCTCCTGCCCATTGGTCATTGGTCCCGGTGCGTCGGTGCGGTTCCGGTATTCCTTCTGCCTGCAGCGCCGTCTCCTGGCGACACTCGGCTGGAACTACACCGTCCTCCCTTTCCCTGCAAGTAAATTTTCCGTTTTGTCATAGACATAATTCCCAAGCACTCTGAGCAACGTAAGCCTAACTATAAAGCACCTTTGTGCTTATCCCATATGCTCATGCCAATTGTTACCTGCCCTAAATGACCAACTTAGGGGTAGTAACTAAGTGAAGCCTTTTCTGGCATTCCAATCATCAACCCCCAAGCATCACATGTGAACCATTTTCGGCCAACTTCATTAGAATCTTTTCTTCCCCCATTTAGCTTATTTATTTAGGGACATTTATTCACAATTCACCACCATACCTTTTTTGGCTGTACCAGTTGGCAGGCGAGCAAACACCGAAAACATCATTAAACCTGGACCAAAATGGCGTAAAGGTAACTTGTGACTCAGTCTCGTCCCTAACATAAGCTAATCCACTGTGTCAACCAGCTAAGCATTACCATCTGTTGATACAATGTCTCACTATACTACGGGGTCAGAAACCGGAATTAATTCAGGACCAAGGTCTTCCACTCCAATGGAGGGAAATTTAACCCAAAGTGGCTCTAACGCCCCGTCCTTGGCAAACTCTGGCGCCGAAAGTTCTCGTTTGAGTGGCGGTTCCCGTACAAGCGCCACACGTATAGCATCGCACCGTTCCATAAGTAAAAGTGGAAAAATAAGGAGTACTTGGCTGCCACATAAGTCCAAACATGCGCGTCCCGGTAAGTCCAACGGTTACCTACTGCACCAACTAGGAGCTCACGAAGGCTTAAAAGGCTCTCTTCCCAAAACTCAATTTAATTCCAGCACACGAAACGGTAGAATAAAATTTAAATGCATGCCTAAATGGTCCAAGTGGAAACTAACCACGAAATACCATCTCCTAGTTCCTTTATGCTATTTAGAATAGCTCGAAACTCGTAACGAAATACCTGGTAACACTTTTCTATAGACTACTTGTTCAGTTAAGGTAACATTAATTACTTTTCTTTAAGACCATGATGTTTACGCTTTTAAAACTTACACACTGTAATTGAAATAAGCCTTTGAGATAAACGTAACAAACTCCCCCTCCCCTGTGACCTGCTGCAAGGGAGAAGGGGGGTTCTGTGGGAAGTCAACCCCTTCGTCACATTTCCTGCTCCCTTTTTATCCACTGTATGGAGTAAGTTGCCTATAACCGTAGTTTACCTATTGTACACCTTAAGTAGAAGGATATTTTGCTTACGTTCTTATTCACATTTAGTATCTAAACGTTATTTATACTGTAAGCCAAAGCACTCGGCTAAACTGTATAAATTTGCTGGTTGAGTGAGTCTTAAGTACTCATTAATTTTTTACTAAACAAAATCCTGGCCAGGAATGTTAATTACTGAAACAGTAGCGATAGCAACAATGGAAAACACTGCCAGCATTGCCGAGCCAACCCCAATTATTTAACACCACTGTTAACTGTACACATCGGGAGTAGAGACTGTAGAGACGTTGTTGGTTCTGAATGCTCGGGTAGAAGAGATTACACTCACATATGAGGAAGAGAAGGATGGCAGGTTACCGTTTTTGGACGGAAGGGTGGAAGGATTTGGTACCAACCATATCAAAAACCAACAACGTCGGGAAGAGGAATCCTCTACAAATCAGGCCACCCTGCGGCACAACTGAAAATGGCACAGAACGAGTTTGACAGAATGATATGGAATACTATGGATCTCGGAACAGCCAAATACCACCTTGGGCTGGTGAAAGGAAGATTCATAAATTTAGGATACCCACCAGGAAGCCAGAACAAAATGATAAGAAAATCGTAAGAATGGATAAGGAAAGACGAGAAAAAGAAAGAAAAAGACGGGGCCAGAATATAAGTGACTGAGGAAGGCAGAAGATTGAGGAACGAAGACCAAAAATTACCCTAACCTGCATTCAAGGTAGTACTGATGAGGTGCAAAGACTACTAAAGAAAAACGGGTTCGACTTCTACATCAAAAACAGAATCCAGAACCCATGGAGCAACAATGGAAGAAAGCGGAGGCAGGTGGAAGAAAGAAAGTTGAAGAGCAAGACGCTGAAGAAATGATCCTGAAAATTGTTCAAAATACTAACGAAGGAGTGTACCGCATCCCGTGTGGTGACTGTGATGCTGTCTATGTGGGTGAAACAAGAAAAGGAGTTCGAATTGAGTCAAACAGCACATCGCCGATACAAGGAATAAGTTCGAACGAACAGCATTGCAGTCCACCACATGGAGATGCAATACAAGATAGATTGGGAAGGAACAAAAATGCTTCTAATCTCCAACTCTAGAAGTGATATACATATGAGAAGCCTTGAATCCCTGGCTATTCAATACCACATCTGAGAATTGAATTGGCTGTGCTGATGAATATCCAGGGGCCCTCAAACCCTGGAATTAGTTATCTGATGCGAGGCGAACTCAATGTGTTGCTGAAAAGAAAATGGGAAACCAACCAAACAAATACCGGAAGCCACGCTCATGCTTCAAATTCCTAGCAGACGACGAACGGTCGTTGCACGATATTTTGAGTCAGAGTGGACTGCCTGAAGATGTCGATCGTCTGTGAATTTACATCTCCAGGGCTATGAAGTAATATCTTGACTTTACGAAAATAAGTGTGTCTACAGTGATTTCTCCAACGTATTGTAAAATGAATTTTCATAGTCAGCGGTGTGACGTTTTCAGACAATGACAAATTTTAATCCAACTAGCTATTATTCTGGAGGATGTTTCACCAGATTTGGCCGTGAAGGGAATGAAAATCTGAGTGCGATTCTGGCGGATCGGCTTGGATGCCTTTAGATAAAACCTAAGGGATCGAACCGGACAAAGAGCACGTTCCTGATCGTCACCAAGAATGTTAGTGAGAGCCGGAATAATGAAAAGTTTGGAGCATTCCGAGGGCGTCTGAGTCTTTGCACGAAAAGAGGCTTGTGGAGTAAGACTGACACCGGAATTGTAGTCGAGTAAGAAACAATCAGCGGCGGTAGCTAAAAGAGCCTGCAGTTCACTGCAACAGAGACAGGCTGCCATGACGATGACAAACACCGTCTTGTGTGTTAGATGGCTAAGAGAACAGGAGTAGAGGGGTTTGTAAAGAGCCTGAAAGAGATCGTTGAGGACGATGGAGACCCCCCTGGCTGGGAAAGTCTTGCGTACTCGTGAACGATCGATCATAAAGGACCGGATCATAGAAGTGATGAGGAAGTTATCAATGAGGTGAAAACAGCCGGCAGCCTTGAATACGGCGTTGCGGGCGGATCGGTACACCAGAATGGTGAAACCACACAGACCATCGTCGAAGAGGAAGTCTAGGAATCGGAGAAACTCGGGAACAGAAGGACCGACTGGATTAACTTGTTGTGCAGAACACCAATGAAACCATCGACGCCAGTGACTGTCGTGGATTTTAGAGGTGGATGCCCGGACTGCCCGGGAAGCGATGCGTAGGGCCACCCGTGTAGCTGCAGGGACTGCGGCCGTTGATGATGAAGTGTCCCGTTGTGTTGAGTCAGTTGGTCTGGGGACAAAAGAAGGGATCAAGGGGAATCGATGAGGAGAACGAGAAGCAACGGGAACCAAGATGCTGCTGGCCAATCCGGTGCTACAAGGAGGAACCTGCCGGTCGTGTCGGCCATCTTCCGTAGCAGTTTCTGAGGAGGGAACAGGTATGCTAAACGATGATTCCAATCTAGTGTCAAGGCATAGGTTGCCCAAGCTCGTGGATCAGGAATTGGGCTGATGAACAGGGGAAGTCTGGCATTCCACCTCATGGCGTTGCAGATCGTGGAGTGAAGAGTCCATTCGCCGGTGGGTGGAGATCAGCGAGAAAGAGCATCTACTATGACATTGCAATTCCCTGCAATTACAACTTACAATCATATTGGTATGATTCACGCAAACCAAAATTGCAACACAAATTCCCAGTCAGAAGTTGCACTACAGGCGAATTTTCGGTGATATCACCAGTAAAGTTGCTTGCGAGTCTGTCACCGTCCTCAGGCCACTAAATTACTACTTCAGATTACAAAAACGTTCACATATCGTCCATTTTGTAGACAGTATTTGAAAATCCCGTGTTTCTCAGTTGTCACTGGATGTGTCACTTGTCATCCTAGTGGGCCTTAGTAGCCAGTTATTCCATTTTGCATTGAGGCGAGTCGACAGATCTGGAGTGACTAGTTTAGCCACTTGAAGATATGCTGGCTCCTGAGTATTCATGAGAGGCACACCTCCATTTTGAAAATGTTGGATTGCGACGGTTTCAACAGCTCGGAGGTGTGCTTCATTGCTTGTATTAGCCTTCAACGAAATGTTCATATTTTTTAGTCAATCTGTCTGGTGTTTGGTATATAATTCGTGCATTGCAATGCTGTTTCACGGTCATTGCTTGTTGTAGCTGAGTAGTGTTCGTTGAGACGTGTGCCAACTCACCTCTTTGTGTTCCCTATGTTACACTGGCACAGTGTTTAAAGGGCACAATATAAACAACATTTTTGGTGTGAAGGATCGCTGGTAGTTTTTCACTGTCTGTAGTAATTTAGTGGCCTGAGGAAGGTGACAGACTCACAAGTAACTTTACTGGTGATATCACCAAAAATTCGCCTGTAGTGCAACTTTGACTGGGAATTTGTGCTGCAATTTTGGTTTGCGTGAATACGATTGTAAGTAGTAGTTTAAAAAACCAAAGTCGACTGACTGACTGCCACTCGAGATTTTCAAAATCCTGGAGTATGCAGAGGAAGCAATTGGGTTTGAAGAGAATTACGTAGGTGAAAGATCTCACACGTTAACTCGTGAAGGGATCAGGAACCCTCCTCCACGTCGCAAGTACGCTACCGCAGTTGTATTGTCGATATGGACTTGGACGATCTTGCTTGAGACAAGGTGTTGGAAGTGAAGGAGACCGTGAAGTACAGCATGTAGTTCGAGTAGGTTGATATGATCGGAATCGGTCTAATCCCAAACCCCTCTGCCGTCGCGTTGCCGATGTGTGCGCCCCAGCGCCTAACTGGATGCATCGGTGAACAAGTGGAGGTCCAGAACTGGTTCGTGGAGCAGAACGGAGTCTGTTATTTGGTGACGTCCATCTACCACGCTAGAGTTGAGAATGGGGAACAAGGGCTGAGGAATCGAGGGGGTTGCGTGAGTCCAACGGTGGGGTTTCCCCATTCGTCCGACCAGAAGTAGTGAAGCGGTCGAGCCAACCATGGGCCATAGGGAATCAGGTCGGCAAAGGAATCGATGGAACCGATGAGAGAATCCAGATCGCGGAGCGTGTAACGGAGCAGACGAAGAAAGCCTCGAGCGTTGGTCAGAAAGCTGGAACCACGGTCCAGGGAAGGCATTACCGAGCCCCAGCAGAGATCGAAGAACACTCCCAGGAATGTAAGATTTTTGCTGGGAAGCAGTCGTGATTTCGCGAGGTTGATGCCCCATTCTAGTGACATCAAAAGATACGTGGCAGTGTGCAGGTTGCGAAGGAGGGTGGCACGATCTTGTTCTAGTAGCAACCAGTCGTCTAGGAATGCATGTTTTCGAATGCCATGCTGGTGAAGATGGGCGAGAATCGGGATAAGGATGAGTGTGAAGACTCGTGGGGCCGCATTTAGGTCGAACGGTAAGCACTGGAACTCGTAGACGGTGTCATTGTGAAGGAAGTGAAATATATGTCGAAGGGAAGCGTGGAGAGGAACGTGAAGACAGGCGTAAGCAAGGTCGAAGGAGATAGTCCAATCATTCACACAGAGAAAGGCACAGCTCGATTCCGTCGTTTCCATTTGAAAGTGCAGGTTTTCGATGTATGAATTGCGGGGTCTAAGGTTGAATATAAGGTGGGCGCCTCCCGTATTTTTGGGATAAAGAAAAATACTGCTGTAGAATCCTGGCAGAATCAGAGCTGGGACGATCCGCACTGCATGCTTGGAAAGGAGGTCTTGTATCTCGAGTGAAAGATTGGCGGATGGAGGGGATTCGAGATCCCACGGAGGCGGACCGCCGGTGGCGTAGAGCGATGAAACATGGATAAAAATCCATTGGTCACAATAGAGAGAACTACTGGATCGATAGTAATCGTTCCCCAGTTTCTTGGAAAGAAATGTAATCGGCCTTCCACGGGGCGTCCATGATTCCGTGGCCCAGGTGAGGCGTATCGTCGGACTTGTCAGAAGTGGTTGTCCTACTGGGGGATCGGCGGTGGCCCTGGGTCTGGTTCGCGGACCGAAAGGGCGATGTAGACTTGGGTAAAGAGGCTGGATGTGAATCGGTCGGCTTTGAACTAGAAGGTTCTTCTTTAGTAGCTCCAAGTTGCGAGTAGTTCTATATGTAAAACACAATCGTTGTCACTAAGTAGGAACACAGTAACCGATACACGTCTTGGGAAGAATAAGAAGGACTCGAAATCCATCTTGGTTTCTGCTGTGAGGAACTCTGATTGGGGATAGGTATCAAAGTTGCGTGGATTAGTGGTGCCTTCCCCCGAGGGTCGGAAGAACGATGCTTCTTTCCCGGGCCTGGGAGGTGGAGTGTCGATGTCCAGTATTAAGGGAGAACCATTACCAAGGAGCAATCCGCCGGTTTGAAGTAGAGTAGTGAGCAACGTGGTGGATTGGCCCAAAAGAGGTGGCTAATGAGCAGGGTAATCACGTAAGCCAAATCCGAGACCTGTAGAGAGGCCGCAATTCTTGCAGGGTCGACCGGAATCGGGAGAGGGTTTGTACAGGAAACAATCTGGAATAATTGCTCCCACAGTCTTTAAAATATCCGGAAGGGGAATGTCGGAAGGATCCGGTTCCCCTGGGAAGACAAGATTTGGGTTGTCGTAGCTATGGGAGTGGTCAGAACGATGTGAGGATCGGTTCCCTTCATGGTCAGATGAGTGATATTTCATAGGCTGAAGTATAGGTGGACTCGGTCGAGGAACCGGAGGGATCGAGGCAGGAATCTGGTTCGGTTCACGGGAGGGACCGGGAACCGGTTCCCTGAGCCTGAGACGTTGGAGGCCAATGCAACCCAAGAGCTTGTATAGGCAGAAGGAGCCGGAGGATCGGAGGAAGATTGCGCTTGAAGGTCATTAACCCCAAGTTACTGTTGCATACTGTTGACTGCAGGTAACAGTTGACTAAACGTGAAAAAACTAAGTCCCAACTCGCGCTGCAAGCTTTGTGAGGGGCCCTGGGGACCCCGAGCAAAGCGAGCAGCCACAGCCCAGTGGTCAGCATCCCTGCCTCCAAACCAAGTGAATGGTGGTTCAAATCCTACGACCGACCAAACTATCATATGGTCATTCAAAAAAAGTATTAGAAGTAAATTCATGCAACTAAGGATTAAGGCAGAATCCATAAGAGAAAGAACTTGGTCTTGTGAAAGTTGAGTTGCTGACACGGCTCGGGAAGGAGCGGATCGTTCAGAGGATCGTGAGGATAGGTCCAAAAGATGTTGAAGTGGTGAGGCTGATTCCTTAGCCGCATGTTTACGAGCATTTGCTTGAAGTTCCAACTTGGAGTAACGGTCTTTTACTCGTTGCAGTTCAAGGGAGACAGATCTGAATCCCGATGTCGAGCAACCTGTCCACATGGAATCGGTGAAGTGGTGGTAGTACCGCAAGGCGGGACGTGAGGATCACGGCGGCAGAAGGATGAGCCGGAGTGGTAGAACGAACCAGACTTTTGTTGGAATCTAGAAGCACAACACTGTCTCCAGGATCGTAGGAATCAAGGATTGGTGCAGGCCAAATGAGAACGGAGGAAACCAGTGGTCCCCGAGGCGCGCCCTTGGCACGAGGCATAGTTGACCGGGAATCGGAGGCAACCAGGAATCGAAGTAATCGGGAATCGAGTCGACTGAAACAGCACAACCGGTTGAGTGGCGGTTAGAGAAGAAAGATGAGATGGATCGCTCCGCTCAGGCTTTTAATATGAAGGAGACTGTTCAGGTACATGCGGAGGATAGCGGGTCGGAGAGAAATCTTCAATTGTTCTCTAATTGAAACAGCATTATGAGAGGGAGAATGCTAAAAATTAGGTAATAGCAACTAGAAACTGCCTTTCGCGTCACTATCTCTTCCTCTTACGTAACTGGGCAAATGCACCACTCAGAATTATTTCGTCAGTTTCGCTCGTTTATTACTCATAAATCTAACCACACGTGACTAAGTCGTAGTTTCATGCTTTAGCAACATAACATTTAATAACAATAAACAGAAAATAACTGAGCGTGCATGTCATTCCGGTGAAACTTGCAAACGCGAAACCTGTGTACTGACCCCTCGCTAGGCCTCTTCCACATCCGTTGCTAGATAACCAGTGCTCGCGCTGCTCATCGGACTCGTCACTTGACACCTCGGAATACGTGGGTGGGGGCCTCAACGGGAGAGTCGTCTTTGCGAAACTCAACTGACAAAGGATAAATGAAAGAATAAATTGACATTTCTAAGCACGGTGCTCAAATGAATTCCAAAACAAACAAGCATGTCTGCCGAGCTTTCAATACTTAGCAGTCTGACCCAAACTGAAATTCCTATCAAACTGATGAAAGTCAACGCAGAAAAAAGAAAAGTAGCATTCAACTGTGCTGGCCGCACCCACGAACGTCTAAAGCGTCGGTTTTGCACTGGCCCAATGATGGAAATCAAAAGTTCCACATTTCTCCTTACTATCATTTTTGTTTGAGTGTGAGGAGGTGCCCGGAGACTCCTTAATACGTGAAATAAAATAGTCATAGCTCTGAGCATTAGGTTTTAATTAGCTGTATATGTAGATACATGTCACAACTCGTGCTTCACAACCGGTCGTTCTGAGAGGTTGTTGGAGTTCTCTGTCTGTGAGTTAGTGCATCTTGTTCATATGTAGGAGAGTGGATTGTGACGACGCTTGGGCTGGTGCGTTCAAATGTAGTGGAATCATAGTCTTCCGCTAGCCATAAATACGAACACTGTTGGAAAATGTCCGCGTTACTCCAGCGAATTCCTAGTTCTACAAATTACTGTTTTGTTTCAAAGAAGGTCCAGAAGGATAACTAAAGTTCAACTGTTTATTTAACAGTGACATTGCAAAAGTTACAACAAATGACACACGCTTGACCACATGGCTTAAACAACATGACTGCAGTTTGCAGCCCATGCTGCCTGCATCGACCCCAGAACGCGAGTGAGCGTTCGCTCCACTCTAAACCGGAAGTTATCACCCCACCAGGCAAAAGCGCTCGATAAGCCGGATGTTTCATTCTCCAGGCAAACATAGTGAATAATTGCCGACCGGGCTTTTCCGTCACTCTTTCCTGAACTGGGGGAAAAGTACATTTTAGTTTCAGGTAATATATTAACCAACGATTTGAATAATATAACAAATAAATTCTTTGCTGGGAAGAACCATCTATAGCTAGGCTATGCGTACAACGAACACACCCTCCCATTCTTCTCATGCAAAAACAATTCCGCAGAATTTATAATGCACAATTATGAGTCACAATTATAGAACACCGCTGAACATAGCCTATTCAGCCGTCCTGGGTTCAGCAATTTCGTCAGCATGTCTGCAACATTTAGTCCAGACGGTACTTTACATAAACAGAAAAACTGCTTTCGTAGCCAATCCCTCAAAAACATATATTTAATGTCAATGTGCTTTGACCTTAAGTTTTCCACCTCATTTTTAGTAAACTGGATGGCAGATTGTGAGTCACAGTACAATTTTGGGGTTGTAGCCAATACTGAATTTGACAATGCACTGTGTAAAGGCATTGTTATATTGGGACAGTATTATAACACTCAACAGAATATCAAGCCTTGTTATAGAAGTTACATACAACAAACTTCCCACTAGTGACCTGTAAGGGAAATTTACACTTGTCTCATTTACGTCTCGCTTCTTTTGAACACAAGTACCAGCCGTTACTAGTACACATACGTTGCACGTTTCATCGACATCATACCCCTTTGCGAGTTTTGAAATGTAAGACTGTTGATGAATTCTGTCTTGCCATCAACTTTTAGGAATTCAACACCTAATAGGTTTTTTTACTTCTCCTAAAGACGTGAGTTCGAATTTGGATTTAAGCAACATTACTATATTTGCTCTAATAGTTTCGTTTCTGGCAAACAAAAGCAAATCATCCACATAAAATAATAAAACTGCATCTAAACCAAAATGATAAACACAGTTATGTCCCAAGAACTTAGAAAATCCTATCATCACTAATGTCTTTTCAAGTTCTTCCCACCATAGTCTCCCACTTTGGTGAAGACCATATACGGCTTTCTGCAATAGCCATACCTTACCATGGTTAAATACAGTTTTGAATCCTTTAGGGATTTCCATGAAGGTTTTGCAATCTAATGTACCATAAAGGTACGCATATTTAATGTCAAATAGACATTTGTCCACTTCATAATGGATACCAATAATACATAAAAGAATCTAACCAAAACAAAATTTACAACTGGGCTAAATACTTCGTCAAAATCAACACCGCTTGCTTGACGAAACCCCTGAGCTACTAGTCGGGAGCGGAAACGCTTAACGAATATTAAGCGGTATTTTGTTTTACCTTGTAAATCCACTTACATCCTAGCACCTTCATATCATGAGTTACATTAACCTCTTTGTATACCTCTCTTTTCTTAAAAGATGCAATTTCGTCTTCCATGGACCTTTCCCATTCACACTTTTGTGGAGAGGCAATGGCTTCCTCATAGTTACTTGGCTCAACAATACACATGTATGCCTCAGCATAACTGAAATCAACAGGACTATCCCTTTCACTAGTGGATACATTTTCAGTATCAGGTGTTCGTCTACCCCTAAAATCGAACACTGGTTCAAACTGATATCCCCGTTCTACACAATACTTTTTGATATTGTTAATACTGCGGAATGTAATTCCATCTGGGGTGCGATAGTACACATCTATCCTACCTACCCTTTGCCCCATCTTACGGACTACTTCTTCCCTTCTCCAATTCTTATAATCTAAAGGAGCCAATCTGGGGGATGAGCCTACACTATTACTACGAATGATTGGTTGTGGAGGAACTTCCTCAATGGTTACTGGGCCTTCAGTCTTTTCTTTTTCTTCTGATTCTACACTAGAATTATAGTCCGATTCTGACCCTGTACCAGAACTAATGCCCTTTTCATAGTTAAATTTAGTTGCACTTTCACTTTAAGCACACTCTTAGGCCTATACTGCAAGGACCTTTTCTCCCTTCCCCATAACTTATTCTCATCTACTTTAACATGTTTAGTTTCAACAATCATGTTAGTTTGGGGATTCCACACTCTATATCCTACCGTGTCAACTGCATAGCCAATGAATACCCCTCCCATGCTTTAACGTCGAGTTTATCCCTTCCCGGCTTGTTGAAGTGTACATAACACTTTGCACCAGGTCTTCGTAAATGTCTGACTGATACACCTCGATCAAACAATAATGTAATAAGGGACCTAAAAGCCTAATTTTGAGTGAGGGTACCTATTCTTTAGGTAGGTGAATGTACATACAAGTTCTGCCCAAAGATTGCGTGGCAGAGAAGTATCGTGAAGTATTACACGCACCCCTTCAATCAACGTGCGGTTAAATCGCTCAGCAATTCCATTCATAGCTGGTGAGTAGGCATTGGTACGCTGGTATCTTATACCCAACTTACGTAGATAATCACAAAATTCACCTGAACAAAATTCCATACCTCGGTCCGTGCGGACGCTTACAATTTTGAGGTTAAATTGTCTTTCACTTTTGGGACGAAAGTCAACAAACGTTTGAAACACGTCGCTTTTCTTAGCGACCGGAAACACCCATGCATAACGAGTATAATCATCAATTATAGTAAGCACATATCTACAATTACCCAAGGATACCGTGCGACTTGGTCCCCAAACATCCATGTTAAGGAGCTGGAGAGGCTTCTTACTCTGTATTGCATCAATCCTCTTAAAACTGGCCCTAGTCGATTTGGTTACCTTGCATACCTCACACTGAGGAGATTTAGGCTTCACTCCCACTTGTATACCATGTACAGCCTTGGCGTTTTGTAAGTTTATCAAGCCCAAATTATGCTGATGACCAAACCTCGAGTGCCATGTTTCCACTGAAACAGACTTATTGGTTTAACTTACATCACCTACATTGATCTTATAAACTTTACTACTTCGTTTAGAGTCCCCCTTTTGATTCTCCTTACTTAAGCCAAAGGAATTCTTACTCGAGTCAGAGGTACAAGCTACAGCTCCATTCACATGTTTTGGTTTGACCTTATGAGACTCAACATTGCATACACAATACAACTTGTTTGCGATTCGCTTGCCATACAGTAGGCATGCATTTGCATTATGTAAGTACACACTCATATGTCCCTGAAAAATGTTAATGTGATAAAGAGACTTATCGATGCAACCAACACTTATGAGATTTTTGCAATAGTAACTCTTACTTGAATGGTCACTTGTCCGATACCAACAATTTTTGACGCGCCTTCACCAAGGCAAACTTGCTTATCTTGCACTGTTGCAAGTGAAATAAACCAATCTCTATTTGTACATACGTGATGCGTAGCACCGGAATCTAGGTACCAATTGGGATCACCTTGTGTTACGTTTCCAAGAATCTGCGCACTGGGGGTAAAATCTGCATCTTCCACACACACTGCTGAAGAATTGATCTGCTCGTCTATACCAACATAGAAACTGCCAGCTCGGTCGTTAGTGCTGGATGGACCTCCTCTATTTCTTCCCCTACTTTTACCATGTCGAGGGTTGCCTCTACTGTTACTTGGGGTTTTCTCGTTTGCTTAAGATGTTAGATGAGGGCAGGCCCTAACCATATGGGATTTTTCACCACAATTGAAGCACGCACGAGTGGAGTTTCCACCTTGACGAAATTGTAAGCCTACTTGTTGTTCACGAGATGGCGCACGTTTATACACTTTTTGAAACATAGCGAATGCTTTCGCGAACTCGGGATCATCTGAAGCCATCACATTTGATGCAGTTGCAGTAGGCTGCTTCATTTTTAATCTAGAGTATTCTGCTAGAAGTTGCTCCCTAACCTTTGAAGGAATGAATCTGCATCTTTCCAGTGATAGATCTGTTGGACAGTGTACTCGTACTCTTCGGTCAATTTTCCTAAATATTGGAATGCTATTTCTGCATCTGTACGTGGTGCCTTAATATCAGCTAATTCAGCTGCCTTTTTGTCAACTCGAGCCAAAAATAATGCCATGGGCTCATTCTGTTCTAATTGTAAAGCAATTGTAAAGCAGTTCACTTCTAAGTCTAGCCTCACGAGCCCTAGACACTGGCTCAAAAATAGTTTTGAGTTTTTCCCACGCTTCATGTGAATCAGACAAGTTCCTATGACGTCCTGCATTCATGTTTCAACATTAAGGCATATTATTGCCATGGCCCTACTCTTGCAATGATTGTATCTGTCCTTCTCCTTTGCTGAGGCTGAAGCAGATAATGCCGGTTCAGTTTGGTCCACAAACGACCATAACCCCTTTTCTTGGAGTAGAAAACGACAATTATTTTTCCAAGATTCATAATTGTTCACAGTTAATTTGGAAATAGCAATTGACCACCGTCACTTGTCATATTTGCAAACAAAGTTACGCTACACAAGACGCACCACAGAGCTGCCTTCATTTGCCTCAATGTCTAATACCACGAATAAATATATATATTTTCATAAGTATATATAAATATATAAAGTTCTAATATATTACACAAATATATTACCTTGTTATAACTAATGAGTGCACTGGAATATTTCCTGCATTTGTCGAAAGGCATTTATGCTCCGCGAGTATTAACAGATTAATGCCGTCTATGTCGTTATAGCGGGGGTTCTCAAAATCCACGTGGTTTCTAGTCACTAGTTAATTTTATTTCTAAATGTTGGATTTGCTACTAAAACAAAATACGCAACATAACAAGTTTTATTTGAAGCACTGTTAGCAACATAATTCAATGCTGCGAGCACAAAAGCCAATGCTACTACTACTGAACGACTAGCGTTCGTTAGACGTTACGATAGGCCTAACCAGTTCGTTATAACGGGGGTTTTTACTACGACGGAAAACTGAACAAAACTCGTCCCTCGTTAAATGGTCCCACCAAAATGTTAATGTTAGGTTACCATACCGTAATTCTGGAAGACTCCTTCTTGAAATGAACGACGACAGACCGGCAAAATAATATGCACGTCGCATAAATGTCCGTTTCACAAAACCACGCACGTCTGCTACCACTGTTAGAAATTTCCTAGTCCTACAAATTACTATTACCGTGCAAAGGAGTTCCAGAAGAAGTTCAACTGTTTATTCAACAGTGACATTTCAAAAGTTACAACAAATGACACACGCTTGACCACATGGCTTAAACATGACTGCAGCTTGCAGCCCATGCTGCCGCATCGACCCTAGAACGCGAGTGAGCGTTCGCTCCATTCTAAACCGGAAGTTATCACCCCACCAGGCTAAAGCACTCGATAAGCTGGATGTTTCATTCTCCAGGTAAACATAGTGCATAATTGCCGACCGGGCTTTTCCGTCACTCTTTCGTGAACTGGGGGAAAGTACATTTTAGTTTCAGGTAATATATTAACCAACGATATGAATAATATAAAATAAATAAATTCTTTGCTGGGAAGAACCATCTATAGCTAGG
>JAHWFP010258334.1:105564-122966 GCA_023313725.1 Lithobius niger | reverse complement strand
TCCCCCCCTTCTGATTTTTAGCAAAGCTCACCAGAATTCAACCAAAAGGGTCGGCACTACCACGGTCAGGGGATTGAGATGCCCTGCCGAATGTCGCCATGGCGAGTGCCACGTAGAAGTTGTAAGTAACTTATTTTAAAACTTAAAACTCTGGAAATATTTTTAGAACATTCCATTCTAAATTTTTGTGAACTTTAAATTTAAAATTTGACTAGGCTGTTGTCGCGTTTATGATAAGAGTTAGGCCATACGCATTCTTAACCCACTATCATAACTTTAGTGTTATACGGGACACTTCCTAAAAACCCAGTTTTAATTTTCATATTTTATTTATTCTGATCCAAGGTGGTAGTACAGGGTGTTTAAAAAAAAACGCTACATGTCCAACAACCATTCCCCGACACTATAACCCTTATCCCTGACCTCAGTGAAGAAATCAAGAAAGTTATTCCTGATCTCAGGAAAGAAAGCTTTTATTTGCATTTCAAATAAGAACGCAAAAGGTAACAGAAGCATGTGCCATCACTGGATGGGGGGGGCCCCCCAATAAAAGCCCAAAATTAGATTTCAAGTAAAAAGAAATAAAAACATTTATTTGGCCATCAAGCAAAATAGCTAAAATAAACGCTTTTACAGTATTCGGATTCCAAATAAAAACGCAAAAGGAGAAATGCATGTGGCAACTCTGGTTGGGGAGGGGGGGGGGACCAAAACAAACAATAAAAGCCCATAATTAGGTTTCAAGTAAAAACGGGGGAAAAAACATTTAATTGGCCATACATAGGTGGACGTAGACAGGAATTCAGCAGGGTAGGGCATTTTGGGGTAAAAGCTGGGAACAAGTGTTTTTTACCTAACTATAGTTTGTTCCACAACTGACTGGATGACGACTCGTTTCCTTGCACTAAGCGTGCAAAAACATGTGGATATCAAACTTGTAGACTAACAAAGTTACTGAGTTTATGAGCTTATGAGTTTATGAATGGGATAGTTACGGATTTTGTGCACTGATAATGGAAGAAAACGTGGCATCAGACAGTCAGTTTTCTGAAAACATAATGTGGAACGAAGTATAGGGTATGCTGAATCCGAATCCGCCTGTCCCTAAAAGATATTTTGTCAATAACTGGCCGAAAATGCCCGAAAATGCCTGAAAATGCCTGTAATTACCAAAATATAAATTTTTGTTAAGAACATGTATTACAAAAATGTTCAGAATGTCATTCTCCACAAAAGATTTCCTATTAGTTGGTTTGTAGAAGCAACGGTAGAGCGTCAAAAGCAGAAAATACCCCGAAAATGTCTGAAAAATGCCCGAAAATGCCTGTCATAGCCTGTATATACATATTTTGTTAAAAAGATGTATTACAAAAATGTTCAGAATATCATTCTCCACAAAACATTTCCCTTCAATTGGTTTGTAGAAGCAACGGTAGAGCGTCAAAAGCAGAAAATAACCTGAAAAATGCCCTAAAATGCCCAAAAATGCCTGTAATGTCCAATATATAAATATTTTGTTAAGAAGATGTATTACAAAAATGTTCAGAATGTCATTCTCTACACAAAATTTCCCTCAATTGGTTTGTATAAGCAACGGTAGGGGGTCAAAAGCAGAAAATCATTACACATTATTGCAGTCAGTACGATAAACATGTGTGTAGCACTATGTTCGAGTCTCTTAATTTTTACCTTAAGTATATAAACGAATTAGGGTTGAAACGTTCGAAAGATGTAGTTAATACCTTTCGAATGCTTCAAACTGCACTCAAGTTACAACCTCTAAAAAGTTACAACCTCTAACACAATACAATGTTAACCACAGTAGCATATACAGTATAAGGTATAAACTCGGATTCAGCAAACTCTACATATGCTAAAAATTCTGTTATCCTGCAAATGTAGATGGAGATGGTGAGGAATAAAACAGCATTGGATATACAATTTTACGTACAGACGAGTTTACAATAAAGGTAATTACAATACAGATAAATTACAGTTTGCCTTTTATGTTACACATGTTCGGAAACCAGGGTAGTCTATTCTTGCATGTCATGGCATCCTGGGCGTCCGTACACTTGCACACTATGGTGCACAGTTTAAACTTGCGACATGTGCATTTCAGTATCTTGCAACCAGTTTTACAATGGCAAGAGATCATCTCTATGCACAGTTCGTCATCAGAATAGGAACATGGTATCCCTCATCATTCCACCATCCTCAGACTGATGGCTTTGGAAGACGAGGTTATACATAATTTGCAAACTCCCAGACCATACTCCGATAATGGGCTCACGTTGTATGGCATTGCAAAGCATCGTTTGTGGGCAGAGGGTGAGAGGTAGTGCTTCAGGCTTACTGGCTTTGGGGAACATCATGATGTGCACCTTGCTGACTGTGTCCACATGGTCTGGGACATTGTACGCCTTACAGAGACATTTTTCCATTGCAGAAAATGTGTCTTGTGTTAACTCGCCAACTCCAAGACAGCACTGAGTATCTCACTGTGTTCCTAAAAACCCTGTATATGGTTTTCTTCGATAGACCAGCTAGGAAAGGTGTCGTGTCGCATCCGAAGAATGCGTGGTTGGATGGAAGGACTTGCTGTCCCAAGTTGGAGGAAGTTTGCTATGAACTTGTTGAATTGGAATAAATCTAAGATGTTTAGAAATACCAGTTTCCATCCAGAGCTCTTTGCATTGCATCTGCTCTACATGGGCAACAAGAAATAAATACAGATCTGTGTCGCTAGCCCTGACAACGATGGTGTCTGCGTCACAGTGTATAGTGTGGAAAATTTGCCGGGTATCGGCCTCCTCGTGCATTACCCTTATCTGTGGGAGCTTGTTGCATCAGCTCCTCTGATCAAAACTGTGCCAAATTTGCTTTATGCTTCTTGGACGAACAAAATGACAGAAGCAACAAACCGCTACACAACGAGGAAATGTTACGAGCAACGTATCAGGAGGCCGATACCCATCTAATTCTTCACGCTATACACTGTGCCGCTGAGACCATTGTTGTCAGGGCTAAAGACAGATGTACTTTTACTCGTTATTGCGCACGTAGATCAGAAGCATTTGAAAGAGCTCTGAATGGTAACTGGTACTTTGAAACATCCTGGATTTATTCCAATTCGGCAAGTTTACAGCAAACTTCCTCCAACTTGGGTCAGCAAGGCCTTCTGTCCTACCACGCATTATTCGGGTGCGACACAACATCGTTCCTAGCTGGTTACTCGAAGAAAACCATGTATTGGGTATTAAAGAACATCGAGTAACTCAGTGCGGTCTTGGAGTTGGTGAGTTAACGCAAGTCACAGGAGAAATTTCACTGTAAGGTGTACAATGTGCAAGATCATGTGGACACAGTCAGCAAGGCTTGCTTCATGCTGTTCCCCAACGCCAATAAGCCTGAAGCACTGCTACCCCCCGCCCTCACACCCTACCCACACACGATGCTTTGCGATTCCATACAACATGAGCCCATTATCAGAGTATGGTCTAGAAGCTTGCAAATTGTGCATAATCACTTCTTCCAAAGCCATCAGACTGTAGATGGAGGAATAATGAGGGATACCATGTTCCTATACTGATGACGAACCGTGCATAGAGATGATTGCTTGACATTGTAAAACTGGTTGCAAGATACTGCAATAAACATGTAGCAAATTTAAACTGTGTGCCGTAGTATGTAAGTGCACGGACACCCAGGATGCACGAATCCTGACATAACATGCAAGAATCTACTAACCCGATTTCCGTAACACACGTAATATAAAAGGTAACTGTAATTTATCTATATTGTAATTACCTTTATTGTAACCTCGTCTATAAGTAAAATTGTATATCCAATGCTGTTTTCTTCCTCACCATCTCCATCTACACTAACAGGATAACAACATTTTTAGCTTATGTAGAGTTTGCTGAATCCGAGTTTATACCTATACTGTATGTGCTAACATGGTCAACATAGTATTGCATTCGAGGTTGTAACTTTTAACCATGAGTGGAGTTTGAAGCATTCGGAAGGTATTAACTACATCTTTCGAACGTTTCAAACCTAGTTCGTTCATCTACAGCAGCTAAAAATTAAGAGACGCAGACATACTGCTACACACATGTTTATAACACTGACCGCAACAATGTGTAATGGTTATGGTTATGGGTGGCAATATTCATTCTGAATATTTTTGTAATACATCTTCTTAACAAAATATTTTTACTTAGGTCATTACAGGCATTTTCGGGCATTTTCGAGCATTTTTTGGGAATTTTGGGGTTATTTTCTGCTTTTGACGCTCTACCGTTGCTTCTACAAACCAACTGATGAGAACTTTTGTGGAGAATGACATTCTGAACAATTTTGTAATACATCTTAACAAAATATTTACACTTTGGACATTACAGGCATTTTCGGGAATTTTCGGGCATTTTTCGGCATTTTCTGGTTGTCATTGATAAAATATCTTTTTGGGACAGGCAAATTCGGATTCACCATACCCTAAATAGGTTAAAAACACTTGTTCCCAGCTTTTACCCCAAAATGCCTTATGAACGTAAAACTAAGCACATTTTCAAAAAACTCCTATCAAGCAGAATAGCTAAAATAAAGGGTTGTATAGTATTTGCTTTCCAAATAAAAACGCAAAAGGAAAAAACGTATGTGGCAACCATGCTTGGTGGGGGGGTGGATGTTTATTTCCCCTAATAAATCTTAATTAGATTTCAAGTAAAAAGGGGAAAAAAACATTTATTTGGCCACCAAGCAAAATAGCTAAAATAAAGGCTTTTACAGTATTTGGATTCCAAAGGGAAAAACGCATGTGGCAACCCTTCTTGGTGGGGAGAAGCCACTTGTACGGCAGCAGGAAAACTTAGCCTCTGCGGCCTCTTATCCCTGATACCCTGTAGAAATCGAATCGCCCAATGTACGTACTGAATTAACAACTATCCAGTATTCACATCTAATCGCCACTTCAACTCACTGCATAAAAGGCCTAGTAACGTTATCCGACAGGATTTCCCAGTTTACAGTACTGGACTTACTGTAATTGGCTGAGTTTAATTACCGATTTACTCACCTTCGTTAATGCTGCATGTTGCCCTTCAGCTACTGTACTGCTATTGCACGCAAAGTTGCAAGTCATGTGACCTGATGTTCCCAGGGCATGCACTATTGTGTAATGTGTAGTATACTGTAGTACGGGTTGGTTCGTACACTTCGACGTGACAGTAGTTAGGTCATTCGATACAGTTTGTTCTTTTTTGTATTCGCTTCGTTCGATTCCACTCGTTTTTTTTTGTATTTCCTAACGACATGCCACGCATGAATCTCCACACCAACGTATCATTATTATTAAATGGTATTACCAAAACGATACGAATTCAGACGTTTTGGTAATGTGGCAGGTTACGTATCTTCAGCCACCTCCATGCCGGTCTACAGTGGCACATTTGGTGGAGAAATTTGAAACCACAGGGATGAACATAATTAATCAACATAAGGCCCGTTCTGGCCGTAAACAAACGGCACGAAAGATTGAAAATGCCGCCGAGATCCACCACGTGTTGCTGTATGAACCAACGATGTCCCAGCATCAGTTGGAACGGCAAACGAGTGTGTGACTGCCTTCAGTTTTTCACACTTATCGATCCCAATTGGTTTTCTGTCCCATTTACTGCCTTCAGTTAATAGGCTAGGCTTGAAGGATAGGCTTGAAGGTGTACCATCCACGGCGTATCCACACCTTAAACGAAGATGATCCCGATCGACGCATTAAGTTCTACGTGGAATTCCTAGATTTCCTTGCAGAAAGAGGATCCACATAACGTAGAATGGATATTATACTCCTATGAAGCCAAGTTTCATCTGAATGGCAGAGAAAATCGTCACAACTGCATATTTAACAGTAATGACAACAAACAAGTCACCATGGTGGCATTCACGCCATCACCTGGCATCAATGTTTGGGAAGATATATGGCTTGGGGGGGGGGGGGGTCCATAGGACCATTCTTCCTTGATGGAACAATCAAAGGTGCAGTATATCGTCAGCTGCTAGAAGACAGGACTATACGGGAAAAGCTGTACGGGAAAAGTGTCTTGTAGATATTGTTTTCCAACAATATGGTGCATCATGGCACTATGCAACACAGGTGCAAGACCTTCTTGAAGACCAATTTCCCAACAGCTGGATTGGTAGCAGAGGCGCTATGGCATGGCCTGCGCGTTTGTGCGATCAGACACCTATCAACTTTCCAAAACATAACTGGTAGAAAAACCCGCCAAAATTCCAAAAACGGTTGGCCTTTGAAGGTAGTGATATCATTCCACCAGGGAAAAGCCGCCAAGGTTAATCCTATTAGCCAAGTTAATCGTACATACTAATAGTTCGAAAGTTAAATGAAAACTAGAAGATTGCTACTAGCGGTAGCAATCTTCAAGTTTTCATTTATCGTCAAAGTATTATTCGGTGCGATTAACTTGGCTAATAGGATAAACCTTGGCATCCTTTCCCTGGTGGAATGATATCACTACCTTCAAAGGCCGACCGTTTTTGGAAACTTGGCGGGTTTTTCTACCAGTTATGGTTTTGGGTGGTTTTGGTGAATATGCTTAGGTGTGGAAAGCAGATGGGTTCGAGCATATTCATTCATGATTCAATCACCTGGAACATCTTTGTCTCTAAACCTTAAAGCTGGACTTAATTTGCATTATAACTGGTTTGAAACAAAATGTCAAACATAAACCTTATAGAGACTAGCCTATCTGTGAGGACTGGGATAAAGGTGTAGTGAAAAGCAACCATAATTGTTAGGTTATAGTGACGCACACCTATAAAGTGTTTACGATTTTTATATTTAATTTTTTGTCAGGAATAAATTTAAGTTTCACTAGTTTAATTACGATTAACAATAAGTGTTTAAAGTATTATCGTTTCTCTTTCTGAATAAATGCAGTAAAAAATAAATTTTCTTGGGTGGCAATATGAACAGCCAATCGGAGATGAGAGGAGAGAGAATAAGCTGTCCACTGCGCACTTGCTCGCTCTCTCTCTCTCTTCCCAGCTCCCGACGAGAAACGACGTGTAGTCGTTAAGGCTTCATTAACAGCAAATAGACGCTCACGGGGCGACCAACAAACGCTCTACCGAGATGTTCGATGCCGTGGTTTCAGGAGAAACATGACAACATAATCACAAATTGAATTATTTTAAGTTCAAGATATCTATGGCTGAGTGAGTATAATAAAGAAATTTTATAGGTTTTTGACTGATATTTTGGAACAGAAATGGAAATGATGTCGTTTTATATTTGCATATAACCTGAGATTAATAAGTTCATTAGCTTTAGCTGAAAATATTAGGAGTGCCCGAATATTGTCAATAAAAGAAAAAAAATTACACTTCAGCAAGTTTATTGAAGAGGATTTACAAGTGTTTTCTGTATAATTACCTGTTGTGTTTTGTATATATAAAAAAAATAAAATGTTTATATCTGTTTAAAATAGTTTTGTGCCACAACGTTTCCAAAATCATTTTGTACCAAAAGTTTAAAGTGAATTTGCCAAAATGAATTAAAACTGACAGACAGACCTGAATACGAGAACTGGGAGTGACATATAGGCTTGGGTTAATTGGTAATGATTAATCTATAACTGTCCTGAGAAAACAATAGCTTATAAGATCTGTGAAAGAAAATTACGATTTTCATTTTTTTTCAATTTTTTTATTTTTTATCCTCAACGCTCGGAAGGCCATGATGTCACTCCTGTTCTCGTAGAAGAGTCCGAATTAATTAACAGGTTCTAACTGAGCATGATTTAAGTTCAAGACACCCTCACAACTAGGGGATCTTTTCAACTGATATCAGTAATCTTTAAATCTGGACCCCTATTTAAAGACCCTTACAACTGGTGTCAAGAAGCGGTTTGGGACTGCATTTGAGAGGACTGCTTTTTTTTTTTTTTGTAGTTTTTGACGGAGTCAAAACTTTTTCAAAGGTGTGTGAGAGTAGCAAAGTTATACTACTCCACTGAATAGAAAACAATATTTGATGCAAAATAACTCAAAATTCAATTGCTAGAATAGGATGTCCATTTTAGTTAGACTGTCCAGAATTTATGCCATTATTCTTTTGTGTGCCAAAATTTGTGCCAGAATTATTGATTTTTTATATGCTGTATACTTTGAAAGTTTACAAGTTTTACTTGAAGCCAATTTTCGAAGGTTTACTCAACACTAAGAAGCATTTCAGTGTTTTATAAGTTATTTGCAGACATTTTGTAACATTCTGCAACAAGTTTTGAATTTTTATACAATTTAGACTTGGTACAAGATTTTGGTACAAGTGGGATTTGAAACGAGAAGAATTGGTGGACAATTTTTTTTTCGTTTTATTTTTATTTTTTTTTTGGTATAATTTCAACGGCAATCATGACTACTACGCAATTTAGCCAGCAACAGTTTGACGATTTATTGGCCAAAATTGCTCCAGCTTCAAAAGAATGCAGGGACATTGACGGGACTGGTTTCAAATGTTGATGGGAAAGGAGATGTAAAACAATGGATTTCAGTTATCACACAAATACGGACTATGGGGAATTGGAATGATGACCAAGTTGTAGGTATTTTGAAAATTAAGGCAATGGGTGCTGCTGTGGAAAGATGTAATGAAATTTGATGATATTAGCACAGCTCTAATTAAACGTTTTGCTGTAGAGCCCATGACAAACAAACTCGAGGGATACTGTAGCTACAAACAACCTAAAGATTATGATGTAATGCCGTATGCTACCAAATTAGGGGAGTTATGTCTTAACACAGTAACTTTTATGGATCCAGGTGTTGCTCATGCTGCTGAAATCAATAAAGCACTTAAAGATGCAGCATTAGCACAGTGTACCATGCATTTCGTTCTAGGACTCGATGAAACTATTAGGCAAAAGGTGCTAGGTAAAAACCCTAAAACCATGACTGAAGCTAAAGAGTATTCTTTGTTGGCAGAACAAAACAGACAGTTAATAAAGCTTAAAGTATGTTCAGAATCTGGGTTAATTGGATTACCTAAATATAAAGGTAAATGCTAATAATGATACCGAAGGGAACCCTATCAGGGATCAAATAAAAGAACTGGGAGAACAACTAAAGTCAGAAATTAAGAGAGTAGATGAACGAGTGACTACACTCAACAATGTACACAGTAATAGGACAAATGGGTTACAAACAAATACTCAGCGGAATTGGAATAATGGTGAAAATGGGAAATACAGGAATAGGAATTATTCACAGGGTGGAGTAAATGGTAACACACCAAATGTGTATTGCACAATTTGCTAAAGTAACACACATCACACAAGACAATGTTGTTACAGTGAAGTACAAGGTTCAAATGACAGAGGGACAAGTAATGCTCAGAATTATAGGGGAAACAGATCTAACAATTTTTCCTCCGATACAAAACAGACGAACACAGGAAGAAGGGAGTGTTTCGAATGTGGATTAGTAGGACACATTGCTAGGGATTGTTGTAGGAAACGATTCTCGCCTAGGCTTAGACAGGAGCAATCTTGTGCAGTTTGCTCAATAACAAGTCATCACGAGGCGATTTGTTGGTTTCGTGAGCGTAGTTTTATAAACTCACGTCCTTCCAATAACAAAGGCTCTTCCACAGCTTCTAATGGGTCAACATTAGAGTCGAGTCGACACCGGGAGCAGGATGAAACTTGTCAACTATGTATGTTGACGGGCATCACGCTCGCGAATGTCGAAAATTTGTCTTTTCAGAGTTGCATGGAGCGGAGAAGCCAAAAAACTAAATGGCCCGCCACCAGTAAAAGAAGAGGAAAAACAAGTGGGAATGGGGAATGCCTTGGAGAAGATTATTCAACAGAAAAATGAACAAAGAGCTTTGCAAATACTGATAAATTTGATAGAAGCGAATGAGAAACTGAGAACTCAACTTCAACCCAAGATACTTACAGCAGAACAGCAAGAAGACTTATGTCATATTCCTCATTTCCTCGACATGCTCGCCCTTTTATTGGCATTAGCATAGATGGAGAAAAAATAACAGCGCACTTAGACACTGGGAAGTCTAGTAGGCAAGGAATTTTGGGATAAATTCCTTGAAATTAGGGATCGACCGGAGCCAACATTTGGCGGTGCTGCCGTTGCCCGTCCTTGCAGCTTTTGGCACCTGCCGGTACCAGTACCGGTTCCAAAATAAAAATGAACGTATGGAACCATGATTTAATTGTAAAAAAAAAAACTAACACATTAATAACAAGTAGGGCTGTTGCCATTTGTCAGCATTATAGTAATAATCTTCTTAAACTGATTTGAAGAACTACACTGAACACTATTCTCATCAGTATCAGTTTTTGTGACTACCTAAATGTAAGCACAGATAAAAAAAAAATGTTGGGCGTATTTATTGAAGTATCATACTCGCACTAAATTTCAAATCAACTGTCAAATTGGAGAGGGTTCCAGGACCACAATACCCACCAAAAATACCTATATCCTATTAATTCAAAATATGGTGAAGTAAAAAAGTGGTTAAGGGCAATGAACAATTATAATCCCCCTCCTCCATAACTCATAACTTTTCCAAACGTCACACAACTTACGAACGAATGGTTTAAAACCATCCCCAATCATCAATATTTCTGGTCCACTAGCAACACGGAAAAAGGCTTAGATTTCAGATTCTTGAATATCCATGAATTAACTTTTAAAAATAAATATCTATGATTGGCAGCTCCTAAATCTCATTCAGACATGTTTGAAACTAGCTTAAACTCGAAGTTGCTTTGATAATAAACGATGGCAAAGGAAAAACGGATGTTGACAAATGGCTCTTAAAGTTGGTAACTGAAAGGTGCACCTACTACCAGTAATGTGCAGGCTACAGTTTGACAACTATAAATACTCAATACTTATATATTGTTACACTAACAAAGTAAACTCTTTGAACTGTTTCTATAATAAATATGTAAAGAAAAATAATTTAATCTATATTTACAATTTTTTTCTTTTATGGACTATTATCGGTTACTTTTTCCCGGTTGTCAGCGTTTAGAGCACCCTACCGATATCTGCTAGAGCCAAGCAAGCACAGCACAGCACCGCAGTGAATAATTAAAACGACATTTTTAATTATAAATAATAAATTAATTAATAAATTAATTAATTTATTATAATTTTATAAATACAATGAATTTTGAAAAACTTTTTAAGATCATCAACCTCCAGCATCACTATGCTGGATTTTTGATTTGCACATTTTTACTGCTGACCGGTGATGACCCTTGTTCCTGAGCTCCAAAACATAGTATTCTTGCAATGGATGGTGCAGTCAAGTTATGCTACTAACGTTTTACAGTCATCCAAATTCTTTAATAACTAAAGGTACATAAGATAGTAAATAAAGTTCTTCAAGTACTTAAATAAAGGTTAATGTATTTGAATAAATAAATAATAGAAGCACATCGTTAAGAATTGACCAAAATTTGGCCGGTGCTAGTACCGACTCGATTGTAGACGTTGGCACCTGTGCCGGTGCCGGTACCGCTAGTATTGGCCGGTACTCAGCTCCGGTACCGACTCCGGTCGATCCCTAAAAACCAGCCTTGTATACGGGAGAATGGTCAATGACTTCAGGAATAACTGGCGCAAGCCTACATTTGTATGCAGGTTATGCCATACCCATAACAATAGGAGGAGTGACAAGAAGAGTGAACTGTTTTGTTGTTGATAAGATTGTCACAGGTGAAGTTCCAGTTCTACTGGGAAAAGACTTTTTTTGATTTTAAGATGAGTATTTCAGCAGAGACAAACTCTGTTACAGTCAAGGATACATCACAGCAACCGTATAAATCAGGAAAGGTTCCTTTATTTTTATACAAGTAATGCGTGGAATGGCCACAAGCTGCAGGAACCAATGACTTACAACAACCATTAAGGAATAAGTTGACCAGAAAAGAAAGACAGCGTGCAAATCTCAAAACTGACAACTTTCATGAGAACATACCGGTTAAATTAGCCGAGGATTTGATGATTCTGCCGAGTTCGGAGATGATTTGTCATTGCAAGCTGTTGAATGGAATTAAGAAAGGTTGTACTGGATTAGTTGAGCCTACACAGAATGACAAGATACCGACAGATGTAAAAATTGGAAATGGGTTAGTAAGGGTAAGATGGAAAGCCGAAGTGCCAGTTACAGTAATGAATGTGAATGCCTACCCAGTGTACATGACAAAAAATACGACTGTAGGTACATATGAGACGGTGGATCCAGAAAAAATGGTTGAGTATGAAGAGAAGGAGCAAGACAATGTAAAAGAAACAAGAAAACTTGGGTCTAAACCTCCCAAATGTTCTAAGGCTGACAGGGAATGCCTGATAAATTCTTTTCCATTGCCCCAGTTATCAACGGAAGATAGAGAGAAGATGCAAGATATGATTGTTCATCATAGAGACATATTTTCATGGTCTGATGAAGAAATTGGAGAATATAGAATATACAGGGGATGTAGCACATGAAATATACACAGGGAATGAGAAGCCAATTTATAGACCTCCTTATCGGATTCCATATGCAATGAGACCTATTTTGGATGAGTGATAAGACCTTCTAAGAGTGCTTGGTCAAGTCCGGTAATGATAATTCCCATGAAAGAACCAGGTAAGTACCGCGTGGTGAATGATTTTAGATGGTTAAACAAGATAATTCGTCCGGAATACTTTCCGGTACCCCGCATAGCTGATATATTGGATCAACTTCATGGAGCTAAGTACTTTTCTAAGTTGGATCTGCAAGAAGGATATTATTGCGTCCCAATGCACAGGAATTCGATTGAAAAAACATCTTTTTCCACAGCTTCTCAACGGTATGAATATGTTCGTTTACCTCAGGGTCTAATCAATGCACCTTTTACTTTTTCTAGAGTTACGTCTTCAATGTTGGAAGGAGTCAACAATGCTCTTTTGTACATGGATGACATTATAGTGTGGTCGAGCTCGATTCCAAGCACATAGAAACATTGAAACAGGTGTTTTCAAGGATAAGGGAGCACGGGTTGAAGTTGGCATACAGGAAATGTGAACTTACAGAAATTGGGCTATATTGTCGATCAAAATGGATAAAGACCAAACCCCAAGAAAATAAAAGCAGTACAAGACTTCCCTAGACCAAAGAATGCAAGAGAAATAAAGGCTTATCTGGGCATCTCAGGATATTACAGACGGCTGATAAAAGATTATGCTAGAATTGCTCGTCCATCGTTCGAATTAACCAAAAAGGATGCTAAACTTGAATGGACAAGTAACGCAGAAAAATCGTTTCAAGAGCTGAAGGAAAAATTGACAACAGTACCAGTCTTACGCGCGCCAGACATGACAAAAGATTGGATAATTGAAGCGGCCGCGAGTTTGAAAGACCTTGGTTGTATACTCGCGCAAATGGATGAAGGAAGGGAACATCCAGTATGCTATGCTTCTCGACAGACAACGGCCCAAGAGGAAAAATACACTGTCACTGAATTAGAATTGTTGGCGTTGGTTTATTCGCTCGATCAGTTTAGGCCGTATATTTGGGGTAGAAAGGTGACAGTATATACGGACCATTCTTCGCTTAGGTGGCTCTCTTCATTGAAACAGTTGAATGGAAGACTTGCCAGATGGGCATTGAAAATCCAAGATTATGATTTGACGATCAAAGCTGGAAAAATGAACACAAACGCAAATGGCTTAAGCAGAGCATATGTTAAGCTTTTGGGTGACTACTGTAGGGAGATGGAGGGTGAACCAATGTGGAATAGAGATGACATAAGGAAAGCGCAAAGAAAAGATCCCAGATATATGGATATCATCAAACATCTAGAGTCAGGAAGTAAAGAAGCATACAAAGGCCGAGCACCAGATCCACTCGAACGTTTTTTCCTCAATGCGGATGGCCTATTGTTTATGCGAAGACCGGGTATGCAATTAAATGGGATAACGGAGAAATGGGAAGTCTTAGTTGCACCTGCTGCCTTGAAAATGGAAATATTGTATATTTTCCATAGCAATCCTTTTTCGGCACATATGGGACATCGCAAGACAGCAGACAGGATAATTGTTTTGGCGGCCTGGATTTTCTCAAACGGTGAAGGACTACATACAAGCCTGTACGTCATGTGCCTTGCACAAGGTGCCCAAGACACAGAAAATAGCCCCCATGCAGAAGTTTAGACAGATTTCTACTCCTATGGAGTTTGTATCAATCGATCTGCTTACAAAATTGACTCTAACTGAAAACGGAAATCGAAATTGCTTGGTGGGAGTGGATCAAGCAACATGTTTTGCATGGGCAGTACCTATACCTAACAAGACTACAGATGTGGTGGCCAAAGCGATTGTGGAGCATATATTACTTCCGAACGGAAGGATTTCAGGCGTACTGTACTCAGATAACGGCTTGGAATTTGGGTCAAATTTGATGAAACGGGTATGTCAATTAACGGGAATTAAACAAATAAATTGCCTTCCGTATTCGCCAAAATCGAATGGCCTACTTGAAAGAGTGAATCAAACAATCTTAAAGATGCTAGCCCACTTTGTGGATGAAAAAGTCGAATCTTGGGACAAAAACCAGGGCAACTTTCTCTCCTCTCCCGCCAGGGGCGCTGCTACTCCTAACTAGGAGGCCGCCATCTTGTTTGTTCCCCTCATCACATTTTGAGCACGTTGTTAGGGTAGGACGTGTTTGGCATCGCTGCCTTTGTTTTCTTGTTTGGAAGCAAAGTTATCAACTTTTCTGGGCAGAATTATGACCACGATAGAAGAATCAAACGATCTATTACGTGGGAGACTCAATTCGAAGAAATTGATGCGTGTAGCTGCAAGAAACAGTCAAGAGATTTTCACCCTCTTTGCCGTGAGTGCAGGCCCTGAAACTTCGTCACCAAAGTATGTGAACTGTGCGATTTGCATCATCGTTCAACTATGAAGGACATTTTGCATACGTGGAAGAAATCGGATCAGAAAGCAGATCAAAGGGCCAGGGCAGCAACGGCAGGTTGGGTTGATGACGAAACGGCTGCAGCTTGTCAACCGGAGGGAACCTATCCAAAACAGATAATAAAGAAAGAGGACTGCAAGTTCATAACAAGCATACTCCACTGTTTTTGGATGTGGACTCAAACAGTGGTGAGATTATGGATAAGGGAGTGTCACCCTTCAAGTTGGGGAAATGGATCTGTGCCGTAATGAAAAGAGCATACTTGAACGGACAGGATCACGAAGATCTCCCCGCTACAGTTAGAGCACATGAGCTTCGGGCATTAGCCGCATCATGGGCGTATGGTTGTGGCACACCTTTGGATGAGGTGGTAACAGCGTGCTCATGGAATAGCAGTACCACCTTCATCAAACATTACCTGCGGGAAACTTGTGGGCTTAGAGGAGAGAACGTGGTGAGGGGTCATGTGGTGGCAGGAAAGGAGCTCTAATGACGTTCCACCGGATGGGGTCACCCTTAGTGCAGACGGAGGTACACACTGGTGAATGAACTATAGTGCTAACTCAGACTGAGGGAGTCACCTCGAGTGTAGACTAGGGACACCCAGTCAACTGAGCACGGCAGTGAAGTAACTGGAAGAGGAGACGAGACCAACTGTGTAGAAGTGGTAAGTTGACTTATTCCATGTTAAAACAGTAGTAGGCAAGCTCTCCCGGGTTCAGTGAGGTTTTTCCCCACCGCCTGAATGACAAATTCAGCATAATTACTGAAGTAAGTATTTGCAGGTAGTAAGAAACGATAATTTTAAAAGGATTTCGAAATCTCTTATGGAAGAAGCCTCCAGCCTGTTCGAGATCTGCATGCGGTACGAAATCTCGCCGGTTCCTCGCCACATAGCAGGAAGTCTCAACGTGTGGGGGAAGAGTTGTCCCGGGGTTCACAGGTGCTGTCTACGGAATGGATGTTGGACCCTCAGGGTTGGAAGCCCTGTTTCGTCAGTGGGGAACCCCGTAGGTGGATCTGTTTGCACTACAACAATCAGCTCTCATGTTTTGTGTCCCCGTTCCCGGATGCGAGGGCCTGGGCAACGGACACACTGTCAATCAGCTGGGAAGGTCTAAATGCGTACCTTCTGTGGAAAATGATCAACAAGTTGAGAGTGGCCAAAGGGAAATTCATCCTAGTAGTCACCTGTTGGCCAGCGCCTCCATGGTTCCCAGAGTTGATGGAGCTGGAAAAGACGGATCCAATCCTTTGCCAATCACCAGCATCGGGGGAGGACCCTGCACCAAAACCCTTCCATGCTGAATCTTCAAGGGTGGAAACTCTAAGGAAGAATTTGGTGAGGGAGGGATTTAAGAAGGAAGTGGCATCCAGGATTACGAAGTGTTTGAGGGAGTCCTCGCAACGTAACTACAATGCCAAATGGAAAAAGTGGTTCGAGTGGTGTTTAAGCATAATTACTGAAGTAAGTATTTAGGTTAGTAAAAACTAATTTTACCTTTTAAAATTATCGTTTCTTACTACCTGCAAATACTTACTTCAGTAATTATGCTTAAAATCATCATTTTACGCTATCACTGCTCATTTATCAACTAAAAAACTCCCTTTTTTAGCTTGTATCCAACTTTCTCTCCTCTCCCGCCAGGGGCGCTGCTACTCGTAACTAGGAGGCCGCCATCTTGTTTGTTCCCCTCATCACATTTTGAGCACGTTGTTAGGGTAGGACGTGTTTGGCATCGCTGCCTTTGTTTTCGAGTTGGGAAGCAAAGTTATCAACTTTCCTGGGCATAATTATGACCACGATAGAAGCATCAAACGATCTATTACGTGAGAGGCTCAATTCGAAGAAATTTGATGCGTGTAGCTGCAAGAAACAGTCAAGAGATTTTCACCCTCTTTGCCGTGAGTGCAGGCCCTGCAACTTCGTCACCAAAGTATGTGAACTGTGCGATTTACATCATCGTTCAACTGTGAAGGACATTTTGCACACGTGGAAGAAATCGGATCAAAAAGCAGATCAAAGGGCCAGGGCTGCAACGGCAGGTTTGGTTGAGGACGAAACGGCTGCAGGTTGTCAACCGGAGGGAGAAAACAAGATGGCGTCAACAAACGAAAATGACTTTGCTGAAATTCATGAAAGTGTGGTGGTGTCGGATGATGCAAAGTTGGTGGAGGATGGAGTAAGACAGGTGCCGTTCGCAAATGAAGAGTGGCTGGCGTCGATGCAGACCACAGCCAACGAAATTTTTAATGCGAAAGCAAATCGTATGGAGCAACGAATCACGGACAAGGTGGATTCGGCAGTGGCTGGGATGGAAAAGAAGTTCGGCGCCCTAATGACTGATATGCTCCACATGTTGCAGCCATTGTTAGCCAATGAAGAAGAAAAATCATTGGA
>JAHWFP010258334.1:87321-99379 GCA_023313725.1 Lithobius niger | reverse complement strand
TTACTTGAAATATAATTATGAGCTTTTATTGTTTGTTTTGACCCCCCCACCAAACAACGGTTGTCACATGCTTTTGTTACCTTTTGCATTCTTATTTGAAAAGCAAATAAAAGCATTCTTTCCTGAGATCAGGAATAACTTTCACGATTCTTTCTTGTGTGAGACTGAATTTGGAGAAATGTGCCAAGTGTGTACACATTGAGGACAATGTGTTAAATGAATGCCGGAAAGGTGTGAGGACTGGGATAAAGGTGTAGTGAGAAACAACCATAATTGTTAGGTTATAGTGACGCACACCTATAAAGTGTTTACGATTTTTATATTTTATTTTTTTCAGGAATAAGGGTTACAGCGACGGGAATGGTTGTTGGACTTAGAAAAATGGTTGGGAATGGTTGTTGAACAGTATTACCAAGATATTGCAAGATTTGTTCTTGTCTTAGTATAATTTTTTAATTAAGACAACAAACTTTGACTCTTAATCAAAATTAGTATGCAACCTTGAAGAAAATTTTTATTGTTACACTTTGCCGATTTTATTGGAAAATCTTGTTGCTTTACGAAAAAGCCTATTTTTGAAGTTCATTGTAACTTATTCCTGTGAAAACGAAGTTTAAACTAAAACTTACTCATGTTAAATGTAAACCACATTTATTTTTGTGATCAAGTGTTCTTTTAATGAAACTTACCCCAACTTTAAAACTACATAGACTTTGTTGATTAATGGCTAGTTCTTTAGGTTAGATAAATTAACTGCTTATAGAACCAGGGTCGTCATTAAATCCACCTGATTACTAGATAAGGATATTGTTGATACATTCAGTCAAACCTGGGCTAAACTCTATTCCCTCATCGGACAGTGAAAGAGCTATGTGAATTTAGTAAAAAGAAACTACAGTCACGCACAGAGGCGGACTGGCAAGGTCCGGGGGTTGGGAATTCCCGACTGGCCTCTCGCCCTAGTGGCCTCTCAGCGGAAATAAAAAAGTTAAAAAGGAAATTCAGTGTATTATTTAAAAAAAATTTTAATACACGGTTACTCTTTATTTATTCTTGCTAAGTTTTACACCTTTTAGCTGTACTTACTAAATTAACTATTCATAGTTTGCAAGCAACGTTGTTAGGTAAAAGCCTTTTTTTGTCCTCCAAGTAAGACTCCGAAATTTAGAGTTTCAATCACAGAAGGCCGCACTTTACTAGTTTCTTGTGTCATCACGATTAATGAATGAAAGAGCAGCTGCGCCTGCGTATTGCACGGAAGCCGCTCTTCAGGATACAAAATGTACGCACGCATTCTGTCTGGAGTGATTTCATTAACTGACACGACATTAACACTCGGATCCTTCGGTTACTATTAGCAAGAATTTATAGGGTTTGGGAAGAGAATTTATAACTCTAAAAAGTCCCTATTGTAAGGAAGATCGCAATTTATCACTCAAGCAAAGCCCCCCCCCCCCCCCTCGTGGTGTGGGAAGGCTTTGGTTACTGTTTGGTTAATTCAGGTTCGTTACTGGCCTGTTACAGATTAGCCTGTTTTTAAATGTTCTTCTGTTTAGCTACTATTTTTCCAGGAACTACGATCTTCCTTGTATATCGTATATGGGTAGGCTACTCAGTTTAGTAGTCCTTTGTGGCTGCTGGTTCATTAAAATAAATAAAAATACCATTTATTTATTTTGTGCTAATTTAACTTGGATCCCACTTGTTAAAATGCATGCCAAGAAAAGGTTACGTGGATCCTTTTTTTCGTAAAAGTAGCATCCGGCTTTTACAAGCCATGAGACGTGATTTTCTGTAAAACCCTTCGAATTTACTTAATGTTTATTAAGGTAAATGTCGGATTCGTTTGGATACAAATATGTAACCTCTGTTGTTGACATGTAACCTTCCACTGGAGAAAATTGTTAAATATTGTCATTTGAAAAGAAGATCGACCTTGTGTCGGCCGTTTTTACGAATTGCATTTGTGACCATAGAAATGTATTTCAGCTTGGAACCAGAAAACTGTAAGTGCAAATACGGTTGGAACCAATCTCGAAATCTTTTAGTTTGGGCATTAAATAAAATTCTAGTTAGTTTAAACTCACTTAGAGTTGGAAGTTTTCATTTATCGAACTTTAGTCCGATAGCTATTATTATTATTATTATTATTTTATTATTTTTAAAATTAAAATAAATTAATGTCAGCGCATATCAGTTTGAAATTAGTATTGCTGACCCTAGGATCGTCAAACCGGAATCAGACCAGAGAGAGCCGTTTTTGGCCAATCACAGGGGGACGAGCTCGGCCAATGGGATGCTCGCGTGCTTGGATGCTCTTTTCTCAGTCTTGAAGAAACGACGTTTCAACGACGCTTTTTCCCAGAAGTTGCAGAAATTTTAGGACTGCAACATGTAGCCTGCCAATAATTGCCTTAGGCGCAAACGCCTCAAGGCATTCGTCGAATTGAAATGCAGTTTATGAAATTGAGTTAGGTTTTCAACAAATAAGAAGCCTTGAGCTCTCCTGTCCGTCCGCGTGAAGGCACTGTATTTCTGTTTTTAAGGAAACGGATATTTGTAATCTTGGTCGCAAAACCACTGCAGATCGGCGGGACGCTATGCCTTTCCTAGAGTAGGCGCGCGCTTAGCCGAGTAGCGGATAAGCTGAAGATGAAGAAGTCGCGTTAGTACCATGACTTGGTAAGCTTTGGCTTTGTAAAGTACTTAAACTAAAATGTAGTCTAAAGATACTTTAGCTAATAATATCTTAGGGGGAAGGATCCTAAAATGATTTAGACCCCAATAAGATTAATAACAATTAGTCCTAGCTCTTAAGCCTAACATTTCTTAGCCTACGCAATGAATGAGGACAAGCTAGTGTGAGGACCACGGGTTCCTGAAAACCTTAATTATTAATTATTATTATTATTAATTATTATTATTATTATTATTATTATTATTATTGATTTATTAATTTTCTTCCCGACCTAAAATCGTAAAGGGAAGAAGAATATAATATTTTTTTGATTTTATTCAAAATCGTAACTTAACTTGTTTCATCGCAAATGCCTGAAAATTGAGTTTAACTATTTTTAACTGGTTCCAGCCGTAAGTTGTGCACCCAACCGAAAGTTGTTTACCTTCAACGTTAAATAGTTAACCTGTAACTTGTTGTGATACCTGCCATAAATAAATGGGCATATGTTTGAAATCGACCTCTTTTATTCTGACTAACGCTTGAATTTAAGCACGTTTAAATCATAACAAGAGTTAAGGTTAGGTCTCATTCCAGTTAGGAAAAATGTTACGCGGGGCCGCCCCCCTCGGGACTTTAGCTAGGCTCCATAATAAACAGGTGGCAGCGGTGGGATTTGGTAAAGAACCCAAATTCTTCCCACTTCCTTCGTCGAGAAAACGCCAGGATTCCAGTTGCCGGGATTGCAGCCATGCGTTACCAGGGATCGTCGTAGATGATAGCAAGGCTCAAACCCACAGCCATCGATTGCCGATAGAAGCAAGCGCCCAAAAGCCATGGTCAGCAACCGAGCCCAACAGCGCCAAGGATCGTAGGACCCGAGTAGGTGATGTGCCAAGCCGACCAAACCGAGGGAAGCTTCAAACCACCGTCCGATGTATAGACGACCCAAGCAGGCCTAGACGTCGACTACAGTAGGCCGATACAGCCGAATTCAGCTATGATTGCAGCCGACTTCGTTAGCACAGCTACAGCCACTTTGTGAGCAATTTATTTATCACATTGTAAATAACTGTTGTAGGCCTGTGTTAGCCCAACTAGATTAACTTTATTTTAATTAGTGAATAACTGAAAGTTTATTTTAAGTTTCCCAGAAGTTGCTTTTTTTTTCTCGCAGTGCGTCTAGACCCAGCATTAAAACAGTTGGTAAAAATGGATGCACAAACCATTTGTGAACCCTATACAGTAAAAGAGTTACAAAAATTCTGTGTTGACACCGGAATAGATAAGAGTGGTGTAAAATCCACGACTATAACCAAAATCCAGAATGGTATTGACAAAGGTATTTTTACTGTAGATGATTTAATGGCTTATGCCATTAAGGGAAGCTAAACAACAAAAAGAGAGGGAAAGGGATGAAGCTAGAGAATTGCAGCATCTTAAACTTCTTGAGGCTGAAAAGGAAAAGGCTAGGTTAGCCCAATTAGTCCACATTCAGCGTCATGAAGCCGAGTTAGCTAAACAGAAACTCGCTCATGAAACTGACATAGCCAAAAGCCAGCAAGACACTCGGCGGATGGAACTTGACACTCAATTTCAATGAAAACAACAAGAACATGAGTTAAACAAAAAAGAATTAGAGCTAAGGGAAAAACAGCCAGTTGTTTCTAGAGAGCCTAATACTCAAAAATTCTCGCCACAGGAGCTTGCATAAATTAATGCATGTATGGGGAGAAGAAAAAGGCCAGGATATTAGTGAATACCTGGTCCAGTTTGAGCGAACAGCTAAACTAGCAAACGTTTCACCCGAAGAGTACACGCTAGAGCTACAACCTCTTATAGGCTCAGTATTCACTCAAGTATGCACTAGGTTAAGCGAAAGTGATGCAGTCGATTACGACAAAGTTAGCTGAAATTTTAAACCAATGAAATTTTTCCAGTGAGCAGTCAACAGGGACACCACGGACTCAAAACTTTATTCAATTCCTCAAGTTTGAGGGAAATTAAGTCGTACTCAAGCGAGAAGCAAGAGAACAACAGCAAAAAGCCAAAGCAGGGGTAAATTGTAAGTGCAGTCGTTCAGGTGCAAATTGTTCCAATTTCAGCTCACGCCAGAAGCTCCACGTGTAAAGTTCCGTAGTTTTTCGAAGTCTATTGAACAAACTTATAGTAAATTTGCGTATAGGCTTAGGACGCAAATGTTGCAATGGTTTGGTCTTGCCACAGCAAGTACAGATGCTAGTAAGATCTCAAATCTGATTTTGCTAAGGCAATTTTTAGTAAATTGTCCCAACCAACTTAAGTACTGGCTTCAGGATAAGCCAGACATAGACTCGGTAGAAAAGGCAGCTAGTTATGCCGATGAGTATGTTGCGCGTAGGCTAGTGTCTGCCGCGGAAAAGCACATACGTCATGCTCCTGTTGGAGCTAATAAAGGAGATAACGCTCCTAAAACTGTTCTGCCTGTCAAACAGCCATCACAGGCGCTAAAGAATTCCGGCAATGGTACTGGCCAAAACTCAAAATCTGTTATTTTGGCTTATCAAACTGAAGCAAATGCAAATGGTGATAAGGAAGCTATACTGTTAAATAAACCTTGTAAGAAGTGTTCTAGTTTTGACCATTTAAGAAATACATGTCCTTTACTTGAAAAGGTTACTGAACCTAAAATGGTGAATGCTTCTTTTGCTAACAATGTTGTTAAAACATTAAAAAAACCAAATATATTTAAATGTAAACTTGGTTGTAGAACTGTGTCAATTTTAAAAGACACGGGAGTGAAGTGAACATAATTAGTAGTAAGTTAGCCCAAAATTAGCCTAAATTACCGACTAAAGTATCATGCAAATCTGCTTTAAACAAACAAGCTGTTAAATTACAACAGGTGAATTTATTTTTGAAAACCAAGCAAGGTCTCTTAAAAACTACGGCATGCATTAGTGGTTTAAGTGGTTTAAGTGTTTAATTTCCCCACCCAGAGGTTCCATGGCAATATCAAAACGAATACAACAATGATCAAAGGCAAGAATTTACACATGCGACACACACTCAATTTGCTTCCTCCCTCTCACCATATCAGCCCTAAACATCGCCTCACTAACACAACATGGTCCGGAAGCGCATGATGAAAATAGTCTCTTTTATATTGATAGAGCCCATTCTTTGCAGCATGGTCATTTTTCCCAAAAAAATGAAGTGCGAAAATAAACTTATTTTCATTCAGAACCGTGAGGCCCTTCCTGATCTTGTAGTAGAGAAACAGTCCGTGCTTCCTCCTGCGCATCTCCAAGGATAGCCAGTTGAGATCCTTCAGTAAATTTGAACACACACATCCTGACCTCAACGGTTACTCACAGTTCTTGCAGCACGACGTTGCACGGCCTCAAGGTCAGCTATGTCGTACTTCCTGTAGCAGTCCCAGGCTCCCCATGCATACTCAAGGTGAGGCCTGACCGAAGTCATGTAAGCCACAGCTTTTGTATCTGGTCCAGCTCCTTTAAGAGTCCTAGCAACAAAGCCCAACACCTGAGATGCCTTGGAAACAATTTTGTTATAATGATCCTTCCAGGTCATCTTCTCATCGAAAACAGCTCCTAGGCATCTCATACTAGCAAATGCAAATGCAAATGGTGATAAGGAAGCTATACTGTTAAATAAACCTTGTAAGAAGTGTAACTGCAAGTCAAGGTCAGACTGCCTTGAGTTTGATTTTTGTTGCGTTAATATCCATACCCCAAGTTCCGCACCACTCGTTTATTTTCATATAATCATCTTGAAGTGCAAGAACATCCTCGATGGACTTGATAGGCCGATGTGCAGTACAATCATCTGCGAACATGTCACACTCAGAAGATAGGTTGTCCGGAAGGTCGTTAATATACAACAAAAAAAGGAGAGAGCCACAAATAGACCCCTGAGGGACTCCAGAACAAACCCTCGTATCGCTGGAGAAAATGCCAGTATCAATCTTAGCAAATTGACTGTGTTCGAACAGATAGTCTTTGAACCATGCTAAAACTTCCTGCGAAAGTCCATAGGCCCTGAGCTTATGTAGAAGTAACTTGTGAGGAACAACATCAAAGGCCTTTTTCAGAATCTTGGCATCCATGCTTGTAATTTCATGAACTAGTTTAATCAGTAAAAGCTCAGTGGAAGCACCATGACGAAAACCAAACTGACAATTCGAGATCAAAAAATTTAAAGAGAGATGCTTCATGGTGGCACTCAAATAACATGCTCCAACAGTTTCGAAGGGATTGAGAGCAAAGAAATGGGTCTGAAATTTTCCAAATTATTTCTCTGACCACTTTTGAAAATAGGTACCTCAGATGCCCTTTTCCAAACCTTTGGGAGCACACCAGATTCAATAGACAGTGTGAAGAGTTTAGTAAGGTAATTAGAACTCCAATTCTCTGTCACCTTAAACATCTTAGCAGTAATGCCGCCAGGACCACAGGCCTTGGTTTGATCGAGATCCTGAATAAGTATTCTAATGCCTCCCTCGGTAAAGGTGAATGTTCGGCATTTGGGAATCAGAATTAAAGTCACCTCCAACAATTATTTTGCATTTTCTATTTGCCATCACAGTTCTAAGACGGGTTTGTAGAACTTTGAGCATCGAGTCATTTTGTTGAGTACGATACAAACCCCAAAACTGCCAAGCCATTATGTTTCTTACCAATCCAACAGCCTCAAATTTCTTCACAGCAATCCTCCAAAACTACTGCTTCACTATCAATCACCTTGCTGACAGCAATCATCACTCCACCTCCCCTACTGGGCCGATCCTTTCTGTACACATTAAAGTCTGACATAAGAAGTTCAGCAGTGTTTATGTCCTCAAGAAGCCAAGTCTCGTTGCTAATAATAATCAGCGGGTTTTCTTCTTTGATTAATAGATCAACCTCCAGTTGCTTATTTTGTAGACTCCCAACCATCACTAGACAGTGTGAAGAGTTTAGTAAGGTACTTAGAACTCCAATTCTCTGTCACCTTAAACATCTTAGCAGTAATGCCGTCAGGACCACAGGCCTTGGTTTGATCGAGATCCTGAATAAGTATTCTAATGCCCCCCTCGGTAAACGTGAATGTTCGGCATTTGGGAATCAGAATTAAAGTCACCTCCAACAATTATTTTGCATTTTCTATTTGCCATCACAGTTCTAAGACGGGTTTGTAGAACTTTGAGCATCGAGTCATTTTGTTGAGTACGATACAAACCTAAAAACTGCCAAGCCATTATGTTTCTTACCAATCCAACAGCCTCAAATTTCCGGTAGCCGGTATGCAGTCAGTTGGATGACTCGGAGGTTTTATCAACGCTAATACTAACAGTACTTCGTTCATTACCACCTTCACTAGTTTGATGCTCTTCCCACTTCCTCTTGAATTCTTCTCTCTGTTTTGATGTGAAGTCATGCTTGACCACCCTTCTATCTCCAACAGATGTCAGTCTCCTAGCACCTCTAAGGATTTGAATCTTGGTAGCAAGATCCTTCAGTTTAACTTTTACTGGGAGGCAAATTCCTGCTTGCGCCAGCCCTAATATGTCCAATATCACCCACCCCAAGGTCAACCCTTTACTTTTTCTTGATGTAAGCAATGAGGTTACATCTGTCTTCCTGGATCCTTTCAGCGAGTAGTTCCTTGGTTGAAGCCGGAACCCTAAAAACAATGAGGTTGGTTTCTCTCAACTCCCTCCAGCGCTAAATGCTGATGTGGACATTATTCTAAGTGGACCGGCACTTGATGTTTTAAGCGCTTCGCGCAAGTCTAATGTTGTTTCTACACACAAAGTGCGGCAAAAACCAGGGAGGGATCACTTAAATGCTGACGCCGCATGTCGATACTTTCCTGAAGCTTCGTAATGTCACCAAAACAAAAATGGGTTGTTGTGAGTACTACCAAGTGGAACTCTTTTAAGTCGTGTATTTTTTTCCTTAGACTCCATGTAGAGCTAGTTAAAAATTTAACATAAAATCCTGTACGAGTTTTTTTTCTTTACTTTCTATTGCACAAAAAAGTAAGACAAGTTTTCCATGTATTTCTTGAAAAAAAAATCTGAAGAGTTTTCTTGCGACTTTCTATATATAAAAAAAGTTATCAGTAGTTGTCAGGTGACCTGAAAACCTGTCCAGTGTGTCGTAAGTTAAGAACAGAGCCCACATTTTTTTAGTACATGCCCATAGAATCCTTCTTTCTGAAATGTTTCGCACACTAGGTTAGAGGGGAACGACCGGAGTTTTTTGGTAATTTTACTGGATAGACTAAAATTACAATGAGACATTCCCATCCCGGCGGGGACATATTAACGGAGTATTGGATGGCTGTGCCATTTTTAATTTGCAATGATATAACTTGTTAAATGTTGTTTGTCAATGAAATTTGGTCTAAATTTTTTTGATGGCGATTGCTTCCTTTTCAATTCATCTTACCTGTATGAAATGAAATGGGATCACTCGCAATGTCTTGTTCTTGAGTGTTTGTATTATTGATTTATGCGCTGCTCAACATTTACCTGCACATGTTCGATTGTACTTGCTTTTGGTTTAGCACTGATTCTTGCCGCCTCGGGCGACAGGAAGTCAGCTCCTTCAGTGGGGGCATGTAAGGAAGAAAAATCGTTATTTATCACTCAAGCAAAGCCCCCCCCCCCCCACCCCCTCGTGGTGTGGGAGGGCTTTGGTTATTTCCTAAATTCGGTTCGTTACTGGCCTGTAACAGATTAGCCTGTTTTTAAATCTTCTTCTGTTTAGCTACTATTTCTCCAGGAACTACGATCTCCTTTGTATGTCGTATCGGCAGAAATATGAGTAGGCTACTCAGTTTAGTAGTCCATTGTGGCTGCTGGTTCATTAAAATAAATAAAAATACCATTTATTTATTTTGTGCTAGTTTAACTTGGATCCCACTTGTTAAAATGCATGCCAAGAAAAGTTACGTGGATCCTTTTTTTCGTAAAAGTTGCATCCGGCTTTTACAAGCCATGAGACGTGATTTTCTGTAAAACCCTTCGAATTTACTTAACGTTTATTAAGGAAGATGTCGGATTCGTTTGGATACAAATATGTAACCTCTGTTGTTGACATGTAACTTTCCACTCGAGAAAAATGTAAATATTGTTAAATATTGTCATTTGAAAAGAAGATCGCGACCTTGTGTCGGCCGTTTTTACGAATTGCATTTGTGACCATAGAAATGTATTTCAGCTTGGAGCCAGAAAACTGTAAGTACAAATGCGGTTGGAACCAATCTCGAAATCTTTTAGTTTGGACATTAAATAAAATTCTAGTTAGTTTAAAATATAAATTGATATTGTAATCTAGGCTAAACTTATAGTTTAGTGCTTTGTTATTTGACACGGTTCACGTAACGTAATAGCAAGAGCGTCGCGCTCGTAGGCTAGTAACAGCTGTTAGCTAGTGCCAATGGCGAATTTTAGATTTGTGTGATAAGTTGTGCACTCGTAGTATTGCATAGCATTATTATTTTAAAAATAAAAATAAATTAATGTCAGTGCATTTCAGTTTGAAATTAGTATTGCTGACCCTATGATCGTCAAACCGGAACCAGATCCGAAAGAGCCGTTTTTGGCCCATCACAGGGCACGAGCTCGGCCAATGGGAGCTCGCGTGCTTGGATGCTCTTTTCTCAGTCTTGAAGAAAGCGCGGGCATTTGAACGACACGTTTTCCCGTTAGTCAAGTTGCCGATCGCTGGAAATTTTAGGACTGCAACATGTAGCCAGCCAATAATTGCCTTAGGCGCAAACGCCTCAAGGCAATCGTCGAATTGAAATGCAGTTTATGAAATTGGGTTGGGTTTTCAACATATGAGAAACCTTGAGCTCTCCTGGCGGTCTGCGTGAAGGCACTTAGCCGAGTAGCAGATAAGCTGAAGAAGTCGCGGTAGTACCATGACTTGGTAAGCTTTAGCTTTGTAAAGTACTTAAACTAAAACGTAGTCTAACGATATTTTAGCTAATAATATCTTAGAGGGAAGGGATCCTGAAATGATTTAGACCCAATGAAGATTAATAACAATTAGTCCTAGTTAAAAGCCCAACATTTCTTAGCCTACGCAACGAATGAGGACAAGCTAGTGTGACGTTCACGTGTTCCTAAAAACCTTGATAATTTATTAATTTTCTTCCCGGCCCAAAATCGTAAAGGGAAGAAGAATTAATATAATATTTTTTTGATTTTATTCAAAATCATAACTTAATTTGTATCTATGCAAAAACCGGTAACCAGCGTTTACTGTGGTTTAGACACGACATAATAGAAGAAAGAGCACACAAAACCACACAGAAGAACACAACAAATGTTCACTTAAATCTTCGGCGAATAATTGCGTTCGATGCAACGCACGATTTAGATCAGTGGTTCTCACGTCTTGCACGAATTTCAAAAGGACGATGTAGTGACTCGTATTTTTTTAACTAACTTCTGAAGAAGACGAACGCAATTATTCGCCGGAAATTTGTTGTGTTCTTCTGTGTGGTTTTGTGTGCTCTTTCTTCTATTATGTTAATTTGTATCATCGCAAAATACCTGAAACTTGAGTTAAACTATTTTTAACTGGTTCCAGCCGTAAGTTGTGCACCCAACCTCAAGTTGTTTACCTTCAACGTTAAATAGTTAACCTGTAACTTGTTGGGATATCTGCCATAAATAAATGGGTATATGTTTGAAATCGATTTCTTTTATTAACACTGGCGATAGCCAGTGTTAGTAAGGGTCAGCCTAGGGTCTCTGTGTTAAACTCTTAACTTTGAGAGCTTATAACTCCGTCAAAAGTGAACATTTTAAAACCAAATTTGGAATCCAGCCTCGACTAGTCAAGGCCTCTCTACATTCCAAAAATTGTGAAATTCGGTCCAGCCAAATCCGAGATCCAGAGAGGGACCAAATAGACAACTTCTTGTTCTGCTTCTTCTTGTTGTTGTTGTTGTTCTGGGAATACTTTCGTCTGTCCTCTCTACAGGTCAAACCATTTGTCCTATGAAGCTGGTTCTTAGCTCATTTTACAGGTATTGCTCTGTAGATGTGCCCTTTCCATAAGGCATTTTCTAATTGGTCAAGTGGTTCAGGGGTTATGGAGCTGTAAACGACCAGATTGATTGTTTTACGTTGTTTTAAACATTGTTGTTATGCAACAATGCCAATTAGCAAACGCCAGCTGCAAGACTGAAGATTAAAGGATTTGTTTCTATTATTAACTGGCGATAGCCAGTGTTAGTAAGAGTCAGCCTAGGGTCTCTGTGTTAAACTTTCAATTTGGACCGTCAACTGCACTGTTTTACAGTTTAGCTGCAATTCTAAAAGTAACACGAATTAATAAACAAAAACGGAACGTTAAATGTTTAGGGTAAGGGTCTAAA
>JAHWFP010258334.1:49422-86921 GCA_023313725.1 Lithobius niger | reverse complement strand
TTTAGACCCTTACCCTAAACATTTAACGTTCCGTTTTTGTTTATTAAATCTGACTAATACATGAATAAATTAAGAACGTTTAAATCATAACAGAGTCAAGGTTAGGTCTCATTCGCGAATGAGTGGTAGCAGTCCTACCAGGATCGTCGAGAGGAAGGAGAATACTACCAGTTAGGAAAAATGTTACGCCCCCCCCCCCCTAGGAACTTTAGCTAGGCTCCGTAATACTATTGAAACACGTTAGATTCGTCCCCAGTAGTTCAGTCTGACTTTTCAGAGGGCGCCACATGTTCTATCTGGTAATTTTTGCTCATTTTTCAGCCTAAATCTAAAGTAAACTAAATTACGACTAAGCTAGGCTAATTAATAATTAAATATAAGCTAGTTTTCGTTTAGTTTAGTTTAATTTTAGGCTAAAATCTGAGAAGAAATTTCTACATAAAACATGTGGTGCCCTCTATAAACTAAGACTGAACTAATGTGAACGTATCCAAGACGTTTCAGTATGGGTCTCTGTCACAAATTCTCCTCCCCAACCCTATAAATTCTTGCTATTAGCCATGGCTATCATAAGAGAAAGAGAAAGTGAAGTTGAGGTTTCTTCTGTCGCGGAAATGAGCAAACCGATGAGAAATCTGCAATTTGCTTTAAAACGACGAAAACCACAAAAAATGGTAATAAATAACGAAAGTGAGGAGGGTTGGAAGGCCATCTCGGTTAGAAACCATTTGGTTTGGTTAAGTTCGTTCTGCGCTCGGTCAAAAGAACGTGGATTTCGGTGGTAAACTAAAACTTCTGCAGCTAGCTACATGACTGACACTTTTCCTACTCCTAACTTTTGTACCCCTAAAAACATTGTATCGGATCTGTATCGGATTATCATTACGTGTGTTTCCCACAGGTAGGTAAAATGAGAAATAATTAATAAAGCATCTTAGCTAAAATACCATGAGTCACATGACCAAATTCAATCAAATACTAATGCCTGGCCTAGCACCTTGACACCATGACCATTTTCGCTGAAGGGCCTAAATTTTCAATTTTTTCTTTCTGTTAATTCTAATAAGTTCGTGTCCTTAACTAGGCTTAGGTTTGGCCCCCTCCATGTTAACCTGCGAAAATTGCCGATTGTTTGCAAAAATGTAGCTGAACTAAGACAAAAATAATTCAAACAATTTTTTTAAAAACACTCCAAACTTTGTTCTGGTTCCGCTTTTAATTATTTGCATCAAACAATGGGGTCATTCTGCCAAAAGAGTATAATTTGGCTTTGACATAACTTCTGTAAAAAGTTTTTTTTTTTTCAAAGCAAAGTTTGCAACGTTTTAGTAATATGTATTCCTTTCTAGCACAGCTCTGTTGGCTAGCTTAATATATTTATTATTACTATTACTATTTGACAAGAACAGGAATGACAGTAACAGCAATGACCAAACCACGTTGTTTTAGCCAGAAAATCAGTTAGGTCTATTTACTTCATGCCCACGAACTACGGCCTTAATCAACACTTTCTAACGAATATTTTAATACTCGAAGCAATTCTACAGCTGTATAACATTAACAACAATATAGGTACCAGCAAATGACTGTTGTAAAGTGTACGAATTGTAAATGAGTAATTATTTACTAAAACAGCGCTGATTCGAACGTGTTTGAAAGGTCTCCATGAGTGTGTAGCGTACTGTGGCGATCTCTGGTGGCAAAATCTTGCAACAAAATTAGGAACTAAGTGTTCGTCACTTGCTAAAACCATACAAGTAACAGCAATGACATTACGGTGGGTCAGAAAAACAAAATTTAATTTAATTTAAATTAATCATTAATTTTAACCACCATTGTTGCAAAAGTATGGCTATAACTATTACGTATGACCATACTTTCTTCGTTTTCATTGTTTAAAAGGGGCTGTATATTCTGTATCAGACCGGTTGCAACAATGCTTTCTCTTCAAAACGACCACGATTCTCTCTTATCAGAAAAAGCATTGTTTAAAAGTCGCACGAAATCAACTTATCACCAAAAGCATTGTTTAAAAGTCACACGATAACTACTTATGTTTTGGCTGATAAGTTGATTTCGTGCGACTTTTGCAGAACCTGTAATGACACGACGTAGAGCCTTTAGTATTAAAGCAGTGCCGGTATTTTATAGCTGAATTAATTCACAAGCACTCACTTGCGTAAATCGATAAACTTATGGTTTATTTGCACTTTTGTAGAAGATGTAGTGGTGCTACCTGTAATTTAACTTCTACAAAATAGCACAGCCAATAATTCAAAAAACGTCGGATCAGTCAATATCAAGGAAAAATTAGTTGGTACTTGTTCATCATTTTTCCACCCGAACGAGCATTATGTTCCTGGGTTCAAGCCGAGTACACATCTATATGATGCGATGCTACCGTTTTGGTTGTTCAATAATCATAAACTGTTGAACAGCTAGTATCAAACAAAATCCTTGTGAGATGCATATTCACTGGAAGTTTAGGCTAGATGTGCCTAAAATGCTGGCCTATAATAAGTGATTAAGGAATGCTTGTTACCTATAGAACAAATAAATAAAAAAATTACGAAAAAAATTCGTTTTAATGGGCAGTAACTTAGTGAACACTTGAGTGTGTGTGTTAGTGGGACATAATTTTTGCTGTTTTTTGGTTACTTTTTAAAAGAAATAATTAAAAATAAATTGCAATTCATAAACAGTGTCTTTGATTGCATACCTGTAAGTGTTTTCTACACGTCTATTCCGAAAATTGTTAACGTTAACTAAAATGCAATTTTTAAAAAAGGAGGCACGCAAAATATACCGCAATGGCGGAATGACCCACTGATGTTGAAAAGTCTCCACCCCCACGAAACACCAAAATATGCTACCTGCAGTGTGATAACACATAACCAAAACTAGGACGTATTAATCACTAGGATTAAATCACTTCCTTTCATAATAACAAAAAAATTAGTACAGAGTCTTTGTATATACACCTGGGATTCAGCATTCTTCTTAAGCCACCAAAAATAAAATTAGGGCATGGGAAGGGACTCAAAAAAAAAGTCTTTCCCTAAACGGTACATAATTATATTGTCTTTTATTTGTGTGACGCCCTAAGCAATGTTTAATACGTGTCATTTGAAGCCAGGAAACGCCGTAGAATACCTAAAAATCCGTCAGCTTCCGGGGATCCATCCAGGACCCCGCTGCGGGAGCTCACAGCTCTCTCCCAGGCCCCCTAGCTGGTGGGCGATTCGACAAATTTACCCTCTCCCCCCCCCCCCCCACCCAAATGCACTTTGTTACGTCCTTGGCTTTGTCCTAATAATTTGAAAAGAAGTGGGCTCTGGCCGGAGCCGCCAGTCCGCCATCGGTCACGCAAAATGTATCTTAAACTCGCCGAAGGATTCACCAGAGTTTGGTGTATCTTGCTGGCTACACCGAACTCCGGTGAATCCTTTGGCGAGTTTAAGATACGTTTTGCGTGACTGTAGTTCAAATCATTGTTGGTACACCGTTACACTTCAGATGCTTATTCAAAGCAATCATGCAAACAATACCATTCATCAAACGCCATTGATGGTTTGAAAGAAATACGTTGTCTTCCAGGCTACGTCACAGTGCTCGAGGACGCATGGGAATTGCTCCTCCCATCGCGTTGGGAATATCATACCTTATCCATGTTATTATTCTACTTACATTGTTCTGGATCCGGGAGCTCAGAGACTGATAGTCTCACAGTGTTAGATTATGTAATTAGAGTATGCTTTAATTCTGCTTAGATGTTTTATTTATACCCAGAAATGCTTACAGTTTCTATTGTGTTGGGGAACCTGGTTCTTACTGGGCTGAGCAGAATGGTTAGGACTGGGTTCAAGCAGAGCTAGCTGGTGAGCTCTGGTGAGCACTGAGCCTATCTGGAACCAATGAACTGTAAGGCGAATCTGGATATCTCAGGTTTTGGCTTCTGGCTAAAGTGCACTAGGCTAAACTGGAAGTTTAGGCTAGATGTGCCTAAAATGATGCCCTATAATAAGTGATTAAGGAATGCTTGTTTATGGCTAGTAACCGAATGGACGTTGCTAGTGACTAGTGTTAGCTTTTACTGTAAAATAAAGAGAATAATTGGATGGTTTATTGAACCGAAATTGTACCGATCTGATACGTTATTGATTAAAGTTCAATTCTACTAAATCATACTATTAACACTTGTGAAATTAAGCATATTGTACAGCAGTGATTTTTTCACAAGTTGTAACAAGCACTCGTAGTAAAGATTCTGTTCATTTGTTCAATGCAAAACAACTAGGTGATTGGCTAGCCAAAATCCACACAATTTTTTTGGGGGGCAAAATTATACGATTTAAGAGTTAAGTCATTTTCTTTTCTAGTGATCCAAAATTTGAATGAGCACCATCATTATTACACAGGAACAAGATTGACGACTGATGGGAACTGACATGGCAATGGGAAATCAAGGCTGGAGTACCTTTGGGCACCATGATATGGACCCCTCTTTTGTGGTGTTGATAAAGAATTAAGTTCCTATCATTCTGTATTATTACAATTTTCAAAGAGAATATGATCTGTATGGAAATGAAAATTACAATTTTATCCCATGTGTGACTGAATATTAAGCATGAAATAAATATACCAAACTACACATCAAGCTTTAAGCTTTACTTTGCATTTCATTTACAAATACCTTCAGCAAAACCTGCGTAATAATGTTTAAGATACCATATTGCAATTTTCCGTTCATTATTACCCTTCCACATTCCGAAAAATACACAACAGTTGTCACACAGTGAAGCTGTAGCTGTGCTAATCCAACATTCCAATTGCTGTATGCTATAATTATAATATATACAATACAGTACGCTTGAGCCACACAGGCTGAAATACAAACTTTGTAGTGTTGAACATTTTCGAATCACATGCGAACAACATATGAACAAACTCGAGCATGCCAGCTACTGACACGAATGACTTTTAAAAGTCAAATTGGCATAGTAGCATTTTGCTGCACACCACAGTTAGCAAATTGACTCGGCTGGTGAAGATAAATGCCCGCCCATGTTCTTGAGTGAAGACATTGCATAGAAAATGTCAGAGCATGTAAAGGAACTTCATAGGCTTTAAGCCATACTACAGATACATTTCTGATCACCAGGCTTTAGTTACACTTTTGACATCACAATCCACGCAACTAACGATGAAGTAGGAAATGAACTGTTAGACCGCAGGTGAAAGTTACATGCAACAAGTTTCTTTTTTAACAATCAAGAACTGCAGACTTACTGGTTCGAAACATTTCACAACTCCTTATTATTTACACACTACCTTCTAAGCTTAAGAAATGCAATACTGCAGTTGCAAAATTGTCATAATCGCATTCAACTTTAAATCTTGGTTCACTATTTAATATAGCAGTTAATGAAGATATATATTTACCAATATGCAAATGATTTAGCTCGATACGATGCTACCGTTTTGGTTGTTCAATAATCATAAACTGTTGAACAGCTAGTATCAAACAAAATCCTTGTGAGATGCATATTCACAAACTTTGTCTATGGTTTGCATCCAAACAAAAAAAAATGTATACATTTCAATCACTGAAATATCACACTCACTGCAATGATGAAATTCCTTTACATTATAAGCAAACCCCCAAAAAGCAACTTGATCACTCAGGGGCACTTAACGAGAACAGGAGGAAAAAGCAGATGCTGAAGGAAGTTTTCCTAACCAGTATGGGCAGAATTTAAAATCCTCCCCCAACGGTAGAGAATATTTATATATAAAAAAAAATATGCATACAGAACTGCCTAAAGGCAATGCAACCACAATACGTAATGTATGCACTATGGGAAAATTCACATAAACAAAGCAGCCAGTTCACTTTTCACCGAGCGGCTTCTCGAGCTGGATGAAGTCTTCCCATTTGCGGATGCCCCAGTAGCACACCATATTTACAGAAGCCCTGCTGATGGCTCCATCTAGCACATGCAGCCACCTTCTTGGTCGGCTTGCTCCTTGGCAGGTTCTTGGGGTTTCAAAGGAATGACTGCACTGTGTTAAGGACAACATGAAAATGATACCTACATTGGAATGCTCAACTGCACGTAAAACACGGTAGAAAAGAAAATACAAAAAAAAATGTGGTTTTAGACAGGCTAAAGGTAGTTTACTTCACCCAACACTTAATTCCAAACTACATGATACTTGCTTAACATCTGTGTTAAGAGATTTCTAAAAGGAATAACTTGTAACAACATACATAACGATTTCCTAAAAAAAGTTGGGGAGGGACTAATTGCACTTGTACATCTTTCCAGGGAAGCCTAACGTAGGTGCCATTATGGCTCTGCAGGTTATATAATGAAGCTCTAACAACCAGTGACCTTTGTACCAAAGCAATCATTGGTAACAGCTTTTTTTCAAGTATCCAAATCCAGCCCAAATTTTGTGGGATAATTCTAAGCAAGAAGTTTTGAAACTTAAGAAAGCCTTAACTACTTGTTAAGAGCAACTGACGTTTCACAACCTTTTACCATCCAGTGTGACTATAGTGCTCAACAGAGGTAAGGGCGTGGTGCTTTCCCAACCAGTTGACGGGGAAGAACACCCTCGTTTGTGTTCTGGGGATGTTGCTATAATGGGCCCATTAAGTGGATATTGCTTGAAATTCGTGTGCGGTGACTCAGATACCTTGGTCAGCACAACAGCTTGGGAACAAAATTATTGAACTAAAGAGAAAGAATGCGCTTGTTTGGTTTGGGCCATTGCTAAACTCAGTCCATATTTATATGAACCAAGTTTAGCACTGAAACCGACCATATCCCACTGCATTGGTTAAAACAAATGTCTAGTAAAAATCCTAGACTTTTTGACGCGAAGAATACGTCTGGGAGAAAATAAAAGTAACTTCAGCTCAAATAGAAACGTATTTTGCGTACGATTTACTGGCATTATAGTTATGGTCATTATGAGTCCCTTGGTGTGGGGATGATATCTCCTATGGAGACTCTCGGTGTAGCTTTTGCCCAGAGTCTCCACAATTATATTTGTCTGCGCTTTAATTTCTTGGGGCCACTTACCTTGAACTCAGTGTTTTACTTTGCTGTTTCTATGGCTTTTTCATTTATGACACACTAGTGTGTTTCTTGCTTTACTTTATGTAACCATTGGTAACTGTAGTTTTTATCCCTTTTCCATCACAATGTTTTTTGGTCGAGACCCAACGTTACTTCTGTTCTACCTCCTGCTGCTCGAACAGGTCGACAGCCATGTTTATGTTTCGAATCTGTCTTCTCTATAATTATATAATGGAGGAAATTGTTGACAAATGTCCACTTTTGCATGCCGATTTATGATGCCCCTTCATGATTCACAAGTGTCTTTGCTACATGATGTGTTAATCCGTCTATCTCCTGGATTCTCTGCTGGGTTGGGTTTGCCAAGATCTTGTACGTAGAAATTGTTCGTTGCTTGTGTCCCTGGCGTCTTCTAGAGTTTGCTAATACTAGAACTGAGAAATTAACTGTGATATTTGGGGATCGGCATGCTACCAGATGTGAAACTTAACTGTGCTTAAGGCTACACTTAATTCCTTGGTGAAAAAACCCCGTTTATGAACTGTTTTTGTGTTCCTCTTAGCGACATCCAACCTGCAGAAATAACTGTCGACAATGCCGAGAGGGACTTAATAAATAAAACCAACAAGTATGCAAACACAATACCGTCCCCGTCTGAAAGTCTTTCTTAAATGTCGTAGCGATGATCATCCTCATACGGCCTCAAATAAAGCGCTGGTAACCCAATTAAGAGGTTCAGGCATTAAAGCCGCTTCATTTACAAGCTACTTTCTCACCAACGCTTTATTATTACTTTTGAGTGAGTTTAGTATTCCCAAGATTACTACTATCAGTTAAATACAAGCCTGGTAAACATCCCTAAATGCAGACTCGTTGAGTAGGTTATTTCGAGTCAACTTTGTAGTATTTTGAATCTCATTTTCAAACTTTGAAATTTGGGTTTGGGTTTGGGCAAATAAGAAAAAAGTTTTGTTTTACAGGAGCACCCGCATCGCCAAAAATCGTGCGCGTGAATTTTTTTTATTCCCTTTCAAAAGAAACAGGGTCCACGAGATTGACCAACAACAGATAGAAACATCTATCCATTGTGTAAAGCTTGCGATACTGACAATAGTTTGGCAACGCCAATCAGAAAAAAAGAGCTCGATTTGAACAGAATGGGAAAATGTAGGACTACATAAAATAGTATGTCCACCTAGCAAAAAAAAATTTTCTCACCTGTACAAGCTAAATATTGGTATAAAAAATACAAATAACAACCACCCACCTAAATGTTGCTTTTGAGTGATTAACTCCTGTAAAACAAGGTACTTTTATTTTTACCCTTTCTATTTCTCTAACTTAACATGATATGTTGAAGGTACAACCTCAAGGGATCGTTTTTTCCTGATTCAGACTTTTACACCTAAATTTTAAAGGTCAAAGATTCCTTTCTCCAAGACTACCGCCTATTCCTCAGTGTGGAAGATAGTCCCTGGAAAATCAAACGACCTATTTGATGTACACATTAGGAGCACATATTCGGTAAGAGTGGACCCGACTCTTCCTTTCGAGTTTTTCTGTAAAACCTTTCTCTAAAAAGTCCAAAATACCAGGCAGGGCCGGTTGATTTTGGTTTCTGTTGCCCTTATGAAAACATACAGTACCCAATATTTAGCATTACTTTCTCTTAGCACTGTATGATCTAGAGATTGAAGTTATATGTCCATTGTCGTCGCTACCCACTGCACATGCGCAGCCTCCAGTAAATAAACGCAGACGAAGGTCCCTGCTTCATCTTTCATTCCTCTAAGTGCACCATTGGCGACACAGTGGGGAGGAGTGGGGGGGGAATCAACCAGCCATGCCTAGTATTTTGACTTTCTATACGCCGTGAAAACGTCCATCACCCATTATTTAGCATTTCACTGACCTCGTCAAAGGCGGCGAGCGCCACTTGACGGGGCTCCCTAGGGTAGCGAGCCGATCCCCAAAAAGAACTAAATCTTCGCATAAAGCTTAAGGGGAAGTTAAAGAATTCGCTTAGCGGCCACAAAGGGGATATTGCAGTAAAGGACGTCCGCCTGTGCCGATATGTCTCGGAGGTAGAGCGACGTGAAGACCATGGAATGCCCCCAGGAGGTGGCTTCCATAATGTACAGAATGAGGATGTTGCTATAATGGACCTCGAAATTCGTATGCAGTGACTCGGATACCTTGGGCAGCACAATCAATATCCACGGCTTTGTAGTCATCAACGATGACGGACTTGATCCATGTGGCGATCATATGGGCAGAGATGTCGTGATTCTACGTGCTTTGCCGTAGTGGATCTCTCTTTGGCTCACACCTATGGTACGTAAAATGCTAAGGTTGTGAGTACGTAAAATGCTGGTGATGCATGATGCATCTACTGCCTATGAATCCTGGTGTCCATTTTAGTAAATTCTAATACGTTGTAAACCTATTATTGAATGTTTTAGTGTATCTTGCTTTAATATTTTATTCATGATCTACTTCATCATCATTTATTTCCCTTTCATTATTTATTTTATACCTATCTGATCCGTAATGTAAATTTTGTTCTCGGCTTAAATACCAATGTGCACGAACTCCAAGGACTCTTACTCAGATAGACCTAGCGCCTGATTTGGGTCACTTCACGTTCCGTTTTCCGTACGTTCCACCATTCAGGATAGCACTTGGCTTCGCTGTATAGATGTCTGTAAAATCCGGCATAACGTTTGCCCACTGATGACGTATACATCTACGTCACACTTCTTCTCCAGCCCATTATGGAAGTTTTAGCACGATGGCTCGTGATTTGGCTCGTCTGCTGTTCCGTCCCGTTCAATCTTCCACAACCGCAGCTTATTCACCTTTAATACTTCAATGTCTCCTTCAAAGGATTCCGACATCACTTGGCAGAAAGCAACCATCTGAAGCACGGTAACTAACTTTACTATAATGATATTAGCCTAGCAGTCAAGCATTTGCGTTGGGAAGACAGCGTAGAGGTCAGGTTAAATATTTTTCGTCGAGAGATACGCCCCACTGGTGCAAACCTATTCTGTGCATTAGTCCGTAGCATTTAATTCTTCGGTGTAAGCATGGCTTGCCTAGCAATACTAAATGCGTAAGTGTGCTAAACCTGTGCGAGCAATGAAGATTATTTTGTGCTTATCCCACACCTTTTTAAGGTTCGGTGTCTACTGACTCAAGTTTGCGCGATGACACTGGTTCACGGCTTCATTTCTGAATGGCCATTAAGTTTAAAGTGTTTCATTAATCATCGTTTCACCCCTTGACTCTTTAGCAGGACCTTGTGATTATGTTTAATGTTTGTAATATTATTAATAAATGTATCTCGTAATTACTGAGGAAAACCATCTAACTGGTTGCGTTTTGAGTATTGTTGTGAGTAGGGTTAGCACAGTTACTAAAAACCACTAACATCGTATTCCCTCAGAACCCAGGCCTTCCTTCCCAATTATCTTCCCCCCCCCCAGACAACACCCAAAAAGCTATAACCCTCCCCCCCCCACCCGAAATAGTACTACAATGGGGGCCGCGTCCGTCCAATGCTACGAGTGCCATTTGCATAAAAAAAAAGGGAGTGAAAATTGAAAACTGAAATGAAAGAAAAAATTTGGTTTGGCTGAATTTTTGGATTTTTTTTTCAAGGAGCGTTGTTTGGTCTGTTTATTGCTGTGTAGTGGTAAGTGAATTTTTTGTGTGGTTTGTGGGGTTTTTTCGCTCACCGTGGTCATTGCATTTACTCACAACGTAACTGTGTTTCGGATTTTTATTTGTGTTTTCTTGGTTTTCAGCAAAAACCATGTTTAAAAAAAACCGTGAACTCTAGTAAATGTGGTTTGGTGGTGTACTCTGCGTAACAGTGTCACAACGATTGGTTTTCTGTTGATTACAAGTGTGTTACGGCATCCCAATTTATTTTTTATCTTTAATAGATAATCTTCAATAGGATTGTGGACGACTATTAATGATAAGCCTCCGAAATAGTTTCTTACGTCATGTGTGTTGGATAGTTAGTCTGCATACCCTTTTTGTTATCAATTTTTTGTTCACTTTCCTGTAGCTTGCGCCATTTTGTAGTGTAAATGAATGAATTTCTTGTTTTTTCTTATATGGCATTACCTGGTTTGCTGAACCTTGTTTTTTGTATTTTTCCCAGTTTACATCACCTGTTTACATCATCGGTTTCATCACCAATCTAAATATGTCGGACGTCACAACCGGTCAGAATCAATCGACGCGGCAGAGGAAATGTTAGGTAGGTAAGATTTCTCTAATGTTACGGTTAGACGACGTAGAGGTTTAATCCAAATATTTCAAAAATGTCAAGAATCACAAGGGAGTGTCTTTAAAAGTCGCAATTCGATGATGATTTTGATTTTCAAGATTGTCTACAGGTGTAGGATATACTTTTTCACCGTCTAGAGAGGCTACTGATTTGATTCCTAATCAAACTCGAATAAATAAACCTCCCCGTATCGATCTAACTGACCAACTACTAAATGTACCCCTCCCCCTCCCAGTTTACTCACGTGAATGTGCAAATCCAAGTATTGCTAATAAGAATTTGGGGACTAGCACCGATTTCATTTCATGTATTGATGCTTTGTTAAGTAAAATCCACAACAAAATCACGCTAAGCAAAATCCTCCAAATGGTGAAAATTCTTCTGTAAGAAATGGTTCATCGAAAAATCAGTCTAGGACAGGGCAAACACGGATGGTGAAGTCGGTGGTGATGATGGTGAATTTGATGACTCATTACTTATTCAGTGGACGGATTTTAAGAGTGCTGCGGGAAAATCATAAAAACAACTTAACCACCAGTAAATCAGTTTTCTGATTTACCAAGAAGTTGGGTACCTACAGTTTCCTTAAAAAAAATTTCAGTTATTGGTGACAAGCATTCAGCATTGGATTTTTTGAGGGAATGCGCAGTCATAATGCAAACTTTTCTGCTAATGTGGTGGGAAGACGAGGGTTTTGCAACGGACTGGCCAGAGTTTGAGTTTCGTTTAAAACGCAAGTTTACTAATGGCTCACAGTAAGAAAGCTTGGCTGATAAAATTTTTGTTCGATCCCATAAAATGGAAGAACCAGTCGAGTTATTTTGTAACGACTTGATGAGTTAATGACCACCTTGATATGGCATTAAGGGAAGTGGACTTATTAAGATTGGTTTTGGCTCATTTGGCACCATCACTACGAGCCACGTTATCCAGCCACCAATTTAAATCTGTCGCCCAACTTCGTGACGTGGCATCATCTGCCCAAAGGCAGGTGGAGGTAGCCATGGACGAATCAAGAGGTATGGGTAACCAGGTTTTTTCGTTCTTGTATAATAAACCTCCAGCAACTCATGACTGTTAACGTTAAACTGACTGTAGAACAGACCCGGGTCGTTTGTCAAGCGATCTCCCCCTCCCCCAACAAATCGGACCAATCTTAAAAGTACTGCAGACTCTGCTATAAATTCTTCTGTTAGGAAGAGTAAAGTAGTATGTTGGAGATGCAGGGCAGAGGGACACGTGTAACGTTGCACAGCCCCAAGTCCGGTGGCGCCATCTACCGTCAGGGGATCGGGAAACCGATTCGTCACACTGCAGACAGTGCAACTGCGGTAAATGGGAATTTTCGCAACTGCAATATAACTCAACTTTGAAACCTTTGCCTGGTTTAAAAACCTTTAGTCCCCATAAATGTACTTGTAGTTACCTCTACAGCCATCTGGGATTGTGGAAGCATCTTTTCTCTGGTGGATCAGAGTTTTTTGTTATTACTGGATAATTAATTAGTAATTAACCCGTTGTATCTTAATTTGGTGTTGGCTAATGGTGAGTTAATTTCAACTGCGGATTGGGTTTCTCTGCAAATCACTTTACTAGGGTATACTGCAACGCAACTTCCTGTACCACTCTGCACAGGGAGAAGCGTAACCTAGTATTATTAATTTTTTCTAAATGAAACTCAGGACAACAGAATAAAAGGGATGCAGATTTATAACGTTGTAAATATATATACAAATGATTCAAACACTGTCAATATACAATTCGTTACCATTCCCTAAGGCTGTAAATAACCATCTCCTTTCTGGTAGAAAAATAGGCTATTATTTACAATTTACTTCCTTCTCTTCGTCACCTTATTAACTATGTACACAACAGCAATAACAATACATTTCGGAAGGATGTTTAATGGAGAAATGAGACCAGCTTATTTAGTTTCTGTTTAATTATAGGCTAGGCCTAACCCAAGAACCTTAATTCTCAATTAATTTTTTTAAACCTTAATTACCTTCAAGTTTTTAAGGATTCTGGTTCTTCTTTCACCCAGTTTTATTTTACACCCTTACTAAGGCTGTAAACTACGGTATACTGCGTCTTCATAACCCTTTCCCCGTTACCAAAATTATTATTTACCCAACCCTACCTCAAAATTATTGTTTTAGGCATGCCGTTCAAAATAATTTGGGCTTTGGAACTTCAAGTTAACAAAATAAATACACAAAAATATTAGGCACTCTAGTTGCGGTACTCGACGTGAAATTTGGCTAATGTTCAAAGGTGTAATAACTGAATTTTGAAAAAGTCACACACAACGCAGCTCGCCATGACTAACTTACGTAGGCTACACAGTTTGTTTATACTCACGACCGTCTTGTTAACCGCTGCGTTGGTCTTCAATTAGATTGTCTCTCGCGGTGCATAAACTAACCGTTTTAACTCATTTCATCACCTTTCAGTTACGACGAGAATGAATACCGTGCACTCCTTGTGAAAGTCATTCTGGCTTACCAGCCGTCGGCGAAACGAAAGCAACCCCACCTCAACCACTGCTTTGCCGTCTTGAACTCAGGAACGCTGTTGTTTTACCGGCCCGCCATCTTATTTTGCCGCTGCTTGACAAGCGTGCGATGAATGCAGCAGACCAACCAAATTTTGGTTTCGCAGTGCTAGGAAAACGAAGTTTGCTTAAACAAAGATTTGAAAAGTTACATTTCGGACAAGCATGTTTTGACTGGCGTCATAGTACGAAGGACATCGAAGAAGGACGTGCACACTTGTTGCCGTATAGTTTTATGCAGTTCGCTTTCACCAGTCACGTGGCACACGCTTCTTCACATGGGGAGTTCACTAGATGTCACTTTACATGGCAAGAAAATATCAGCTTTTTGAAAACCAGTGGCGCCATCTGTGATTTGGCCACCTCATTATTTTTTTATTTTTCGTACCGCAACTAATATTTCGTAAACCGCAACTATAATTAACTACACTAAACTATTTCAAATAAACCCCATTTTTAAAATTTTTCCTTTTTATATTTTTTTGTTATTTTAAGCATTCCACGTTACATATTTCCCATTCCCCGTTACATATTTTACCTCTTCCTCTCAACAAGTTTAAAGCCTGATTAAGCTTGTTTTGAGCTGCTCCACGTGGTCGCAAAATTCGTGGCTGTATAGCAACGTCTTTAGAAGTCTTCCAAATCATTCGGATAAACCATTTCTACATCCTCTTCCTCATCGTCATAAAACACATCAGAAATTCGTGTCGAATTAACTACATAAGGTTTGAGTTGTTGTACATGAAAGGTACCCTTTAGCTCCTGCCCGGACCCAAATCAGTCAACTTCATTGTTACAGGGGAACATACTTTAGAAATTTTATATGGCCCTTGTCACCGTGGTCCCATTTTTGCCATGAAAAAGGCATCTTTGTCTGAAAGGAAGTGCGATCTCTTCAGGACTAGGTCTCCCACCTTAAAGCTTAAATCCCTCCTGTTCCTATCATAATAGGGTTCTGACGGATTTGCTGAGCCTTAATATTATCCTGAGCCACCTTAATTGATAACCTTACATTGTTTGTAAGTTCCATAGCCCAAGACTCTTAATTAGGGGCGGGAGCTATCTCCGCTTCCAATGCATCTGGATCAACTGGTAACCTCATTTCCCGTGCTAACGTTAAAAACGCCGGTGAAAACCCTGTGCTCTCGGAGACCGAGGCTCTTAAACCCATTGCCAAATAAGGTAGCTTTTGGTCCCATCCTCTGTGCGTTACATCAATGTTTGTCGTTATCATGCTGCGTATGGTTTTTATAGTGCGTTCAGCCAAATTTGGATGAGGATGGCAAAAAGAAGTATTTTTCCTCTTGATACGAAACATAGAGCACATGAGCCGAAAAACTGTGGAGACAAATTGTTTACCATTGTCGGACACAATGGTTCTCGGGACACCCTATCTCGGAAAAACCTCTTTAACCAGACACACAGCAACTGCCTGTGCCGTTGCTTTTTTTAAGGTAAACAATTCCGGCCACTTTGACAGATAATCTACCACTATCAGCAAGAAGGTGCTGCCAGCCTTACTTTTTGGGTAAGGTCCTGCCAAATCTATAGCCAAAGTGTCGCCTGGTTTCGGAAGATGCCTAGGGCACAGCATGAACCCACTTGGAGGTGCGTTTTCCATCTTATGGAGTTGACATTTATGACAACTTCTGACATAGTCGGTCACATTTTTTGTCATACCAGGCCATGCATTAATGTTCTGTATTTTAGACTGCGTCTTGGTAGCTCCCAAGTGCCTTCCTGACAAAGAATCGTGATAACACACAATTATATGTCGTCTTAAGCTGTTTGGCACTATTATGCAGTACGATTTAACACCATCACGACGAGAGAAAACCGTATGCAACACCCCATCCTTAAGTATAGCAGTTTCCATTAAGGATTTGACTGCCTTTCCAAACTTATTGTTGGGAGGCGACATTCCCAAAGCTAAACACTCCATAGCAAGCCCAAGCTTTGCATCTTTAAGCTGCTTCTGTCTTATCTTTTGCAAATCTGGAACTTGTACTGCATTTATGACAGCATTCACCGTTTCCACACTACTCTCTGGGATCCGTGACAATGCATCAGCAACCAGATTAGATTTTCCCGACTGATAATGCACAGAAAAATCAAATGGCTGCAGCCGCATAGCCACTGATTACTTTAAATTTGCCACACTCTAAGTACGGACGAAATTTTTCTATTGCCCAGACTATAGGTAGACATTCTCTCTCCACTGCAGAGAATTTTTGCTCCCGTAGTGACAATGCACGACTGGCATATTGTATGGTCAGAAGCTGCCCATTGCTTTCCTGCAACAGTATGGCTCCGAGGTCTACGGCACTCGCATCCGTGTGGACCACGAATGGTTTTACGAAATCGGGACTAGCCATAGCAGGTACATCAGTGATGGCTTCCTTTAAAGCAACAAAAGCTTTCACACACTCCTTACTCCATTGAAGCTTACTGGTTTTACCATCCAGTAATCTATTTAACGGCTGTGCCACATGCGAGTACTACCTTATAAATCTTCTGTACCAAGAAGCCATTCCCAGAAATCTCCGAACCTGCCTGACTGTTCGTGGCCTAGGATACTCCTTGACACATCTGCCTTTATCAGGATCAGCACAAAGACCAACTGCTGAAATGATGTGACCCAACACCTTTGTTTTTTTGCGTACACACTTGGACCTTGGAACAGTTTACCGTCATACCTGCACGCTCAATACGACTCAAGACTTCCCTAACCGTCTCCAATTGAGTTTTGAAATCTGACGAGACAGATATCATCCAGATATGCCACCACTCCACGCGACTGCAGATCATATAACAAATGATTAACAAGCCGCGTGAAGGTTGCCGGAGCATTACACAAACCTGCCATGAGAACGTTAGGCTTAAATGACCCATGAGGTGTTATAAAAGCTGCTCTTTCTTGAGAGATCTCGTCTAACTTAACCAGGTGGTATCCAGTTTTAAAGTCTAACGTCGTAATGTACTTGGGATTACCCAGTACGTCCAATAGCTCTTCAATTCGGGCCATCGGATATTTGTCCTTCCGTGAAATTTCATTCAATTTTCGGCAGTCAATCAGCATCCTCCAGCTACCATCACTCTTTTTCTTCGAAAAGGTCGGTGCGGCCCATGGACCAGAACATGGTTCTATTTGTCCATTGTCTACCATCTCATCGAGGATGTCCTTCATTGGTCCCACTTCTCTGGAGGTAGATAATACGGAGGAGAGGAGACAGGAGCATGTGTTGCCGTATCAATGTGGTGTTTAACCAAATCTGTCAATCCTGGCTTTGAATCAAAGACAACTGCAAAGTCACTAAAAAGTTCCCTTACACGCTCACATTGTTCTGGAGCAATATCTGCAGCCATCACCCTCTAGCTAAGCATAGGATCCATTTCTCTGATTAAGTGAACCGTTCTTTCCTCTTTTTCCTCACCAACATAAGGAAACCTAATCCCTGGCACATCTTTCCAGTACCAATCATTGGTTGACGGATCCACTATTACACCAAATTGACCCTGAATGTCTGCACCATGCAAACATGGAACGCTAAGCTGTTCAGTAATAACTACAGGATGTATCACCTCAACTTTTCCCATCCTAGCCAGGCAAGGCTTCACATCACCAACCTGAATACAAGTCTGTTTAGGCGGAATTTCGTTACGAGCCCTAGCACCACCTACGACTGAGCTCCTGGCCGGTTTCTCGAATTCTGCACATTTTGACTACCTGCAGGTGCACCGACAATTGCCCGATTACTCCTAGCTATTCTTGGCATAGGGCAACCTGTGGCTATGTGACCTTGGACGCCACAATTATAACAGACCCTGTCACTCATCCTCCCACGCCTAACGGATAGCTGTTGGCTATCCTTACACATTGTGAACCTTTACCCTGCGCCTGGGCTACCTGCGATTCAGCTGCAGTCACTGAAGCTAATGATTGATTAAGAACTCACAGCTACTTTAGGCTGCATACTAGCCATTTGGGAGCACTTATTAGATCCTGCCTGTTTTAGCAGTGCTTCCAACTTACAAGCATCTGCCACTAAATTCTTAACAGAGTCATACCTGTTTGTGCTTAACATAAGTCAGGAAGGAAATCAGGTTCTTTGAAACCAACCAAACCTGCTCTGTGTCATGCATTACATAAGACAGCTCCTGAATCTTGCTGCCATATCAGTTACATAGGCTTGCACAGTTTCACCTTCCTGTTGACAGCGCTAATTAATACGTTCTAATATTTCCTCATCTTGATTTGGTACTTGAAATTTTTGCAATAAGGCAAACTTAAATGCAAACCATGAACGAAAAGGAGGCTGAGCAGTAAACCATTGAAGTGCCACCCCTGTTAGCATACAAGGAATCCAGTGGCTGCAAAAGCACACTTTATGGCAGACCCTTTCCTACTTGACACTGTTCTGCTTTAATCAAGAAGTCTTTTGGTCCAGGACCAACTGGACTACCATTAAAAACTGGTGGAGTTATTTTTGGAAGCCATGCTGCTGGGAGAAAGGACTGACTTCGATACTACCCTAGTACTACCCTGCGCAGCAATATTACCCTGACCAACCTGACTTGCAGCTAACAACCTATTATAGTCTTCCATAGTAAGAATAATATGCGTGGGTGTACTCCCACCCCCACCACCAGCCTGTGTATATACAGGTGGAGATAGGCCAACTGGATGAATTGGGACCCCAGTACTTAAGCCTATACCTGAATGAGACACACACGGAGTTTACACCTGCATCAAAGGCGCGTTAGCACCACTAAACTTAACTAAACAATAGTTCATAGACATAAACAATTAAACAGGCTATTTTTAATCCTAATTTGCGACCCCAAGAACTGCTCAAATCAACTTCAGTCGTGCCCTGCAACTAATTCAAATTCTCAAGTAAATAGGCCTAGTCATTTCACATCACTTCAAATTCTGTACCACAACTTCTACACAACAAATCTGCGTAGGCTAATAAATATCCTGATTACAACATTAGTCCCTTAAGAATCCAAAACCAGACAGTTCCCCAATGCAACCCTACTTCCTGTACCACTCAGCACAGGGAGAGGTGTTACCTAGTATTATTAATTTTTTTTAAATGAAACTCAGGACAACAAAATAAAATGAATGCAGATTCATAACGTTGTAAATTAGTATACAAATAATTCAAACACTGTCAATATACAATTCGTTACCATTGCCTAGAGCTGTAAATAACCATCTCCTTTCTGGTAGAAAAATAGGCTATTATTTACAATTTACTTCCTTTCTCTTCGTCACCTTATTAACTATGTACACAACAGCTTTAACAATACATTTTAGAAGGAGATTTAATGGAGAAATAAGACCAGCTTATTTAGTTTCTGTTTAATTATAGGCTAGGCCTATGCCCAAGAACCTTAATTATTTCTCAATTAATTTTTTTAAACCTTAATTATTTTCAAGTTTTTAAGGATTCTCCCAGTTTTACTTTACACCCTTACTAAGGCTGTAAACTACGGTATACTGCGTCTTCGTAACCTTTTCCCTGTTACCAAAATTATTATTTACCCAACCCTTTCTCAAAATTATTGTTTTAGGCATGCCGTTCAAAATAATTTAGAACGTAGGCTACGCAGTTTGTTTATGCTCACGACCGTCTTGTTAACCGCTGCGTCGGTCTTCAATTAGATTGTCCCCAGTTACGACAAGAATGAATACCGTGCACTCCTTGTGAAAGTCATTATGGCTTACCTGCCGTCGGCAAAACGAAAGTAACCCCACCTCAACCACTGCTTTGACGTGTGCACACGCTTCTTCACATGGCGAGCTCACTACATGTCACTTCACATGGCGAGAAAATATCAGCTTTTTGAAAACCAGTGGCGTCATCTCTGATTTAGCCACCTAACTATTTTTTATTTTTCGTACAGCAACTAATATTTCATACCACAACTATGTTGTACCGCAACTATAATTAACTACACTAAACTATTTCAAATAAACCCCAATTTTAAAATTTTTCCTTTTTATAATTTTTTGTTATTTTAAGCATTCCACGTTACAATACTTTCCATTTGTGGTTTGTAGTAATCTTTCTCAGAGATTTATATTAGGTACAGATCAGTTGTAGTGACAAGGCTTGGTGGTATTCAGATCTACCTCAACTGAGATCGAAAGCTGAATTTCTTGAAAGCTTATCTGAGGTCCCACTTTGCAGTTTTGTTGACACTCAGTTACACTGGTAACCCATTCTAGGTAAGGCTAATTTACCTGTTAAAATTCAGCATTGCTGACATTTTTAGAAAACATTCTTCTGTTTTTCGAGAAGAGTTAGGACGCTGTAGGACGGCAGAAATGCACATCGAAACGACTCATAACCGCTCTATTTATACTAGGCAGTTTACTGCGAAGTTGCATCTGTTGCGTAAAGCCATTGATAAACTGCTTAAAGAGGGAAGAATCGAACCTTTGTCCAGTCCTGACTCAAGTCCGTGTTTTCTTAAGTCGAAGCCTGATGAAGGGTATCGATTTTTAGTTGATTTTCGAGCGGTTAACAATGCAACTGTTCCTGACTCGTATGCACTCCCCCTCAATCGACCTTATTTTGGCTCAGTTGGAGAATCCACAAGACATAACAACCACTGATCTAAAATCTGCATATCATCAGATTCCCCTAGATCAAGCTTCCCGTAAGTTAATTGCCTTCAGCATTCCTTCAGCTTCCTACCAAAGCAAGTATATTATGTTCGGACTTAAAAATGCCAGTAAAGTGTTTCAAAGGATGATCCACTAACTAATGAAAAACGACCAATTCCAGGGATTATTTTTATACCAAGATGACCTCGTCCTGGTAAGTGACGGCAAAATGTAACATTCAAGGAAGCTAGACTTTGTGTTGGGTCGTCTCACTTTTGCTAATCTTACTATTAATGTCGAAAAATTTCATCTTTGCTGCGTGGAAACACGAGTGCTGGGGTTTATTCTGTCCGAGCATGGTATATTGCCTGACCCAAAAAAGATGGAGGTAATTGCAAGTAGGACGTCCCCAACTAAGCTGAAGGAACTTGGATCATTTTTAGGTGTCACAGGGTTTTTTAGGACGTATGTTTGTAACTATTCTAAGTTGGCCTTGCCAACTGCCATTACTTCAGTTATTAAAAAACGCTAACAAGTGGCACTGGGGCAAAGAGTGTGAGGCTGCTTTTTAGTTTTTAAAGCAGAAATTAGTTTCAGCACCTATCCTAGCACAACCTGACTTTGAGTTACCGTTCACAATCCGATGTGAGATTAGTAATTTTTCCCTGGGAGCCATCCTCCTTCAACAATGACAAAATGGACCTCGTGTTATCTGCTACGCAAGTACAGCACGTCAGGGGAAAATTATAATGGTGGCCGTGGAACGCGAGGCACTTGTGGTTCAATGGTCGGTCGAACTCTTTCGTCCTTACGTTGAGAATACTAAGTTCACCGTTATTTCTGATCATCATTCTTTGGAATGGCCCAAACTGCCAAAGAGCCAACCAGACGTCTGTTTCGGTGGCCCTTAAGACTCGCGTGTTTTGATTTTGAAATCAAATACAGACCTGGTTCTTCCAATGCTGTAACGGATTGTCTATCTAGACAAGTTTTGCTACTTTCCACAGGAATTCTTGTGGAAGATGATCTTAAGATGCTTAAAGAGGCTCAAACCTCCGCTCCTGTAATTAAACTAGTTCACTCATTTCTAGCAGATGGCACGAAATTTCCGACTACGTCACTTGGTAGAAAAGCAAGGAGGTTATCATATGGTACCACCATAGAAAATGGCATTGTTGGTCTTTTCCGTGATAAGCTTGGGGAATCCAAATTTAAGGTTCTAGTTCCTGTTACAAAGCGTGCTAGACTGTTTATTAGAGCGCATCACAGCATTACCTTAGCCCATCATGGGGTCACCAAGACTGAATTGTTTGTACTTGGTATGGCATGGCTCGTGACGCTGCTACGTCATTGTCATAAATATTAACTAGCAAAAAATGACCACACAGGACGCACGGGTGCTATAGGTGGAGCACCTATACCGCAGCTCCCTGGTGACGTGTATTGCCTGGATCTCAATGTGTCTTTCCGCAACAGCAGTAAGGGAAACCGCTACTTGCTGGTACTTTTAGATACCTAACTAAATTCCCTGAGGTTTTCACAATTAAAGACGCTAAAGCCACCCTGTTGCCGAAGTTCTTGTTAGGGAGCTCTTTTCCACGTATTGGAGCTGCCAGAAGTTGGTCAGTGACAATGGCAAATCTTTTTTACATTCCACCCTTCGAGCTTTGTCACGCATATTCAACATGAAACAAATGTTTTTGTCTTTCTACTCTCCTTCTGGTAATCACTCGTCGCGACTTATAGGCACGGTTAAATCACTAGTGAGAGCAAAATTGGGTACAAACCAAAAGAAATGGGATGTGGACTTACATCTTATTGCCATGGGATTAAGAGCGGTTGATTCACCAGCGACTGGTTTCTCACCTGCCTTGCTACATCACGGTCGTGATTTGGCCATCCCAGGACAGTTCTATATCAACCGAAACACTGATCGTGATAACTACGCTACAGTGTGGACCTCTCAGTTATCTAACCGTTTGCAAAGCTCATTTCAAAAGTAGTAAAATCAAGAACTTCACGGCAAAGCTCGCATTGCGCTGGACAGGACCTTACCTGGTCTATGAAGTGGTCCTTTAACTTGTCGACTAGAAGATTCTGTGACAAACAAAAAGTTAAAGGGGACTCATAACCTTGTCCAACTTAAACCTTACTTTAGGCAGTTTCAGTAAAAATCATCAATTTCCTTATTTTTTTTCCCGCTTTAAGATTTTGACTGGCTTTGTGAACTGTAACTAGTTATTCATGGGCTCACTGGAGAGCCCGATTTTAAGCTGTTCTCAAGGTGAGAAACCTGTATATGTCGTCGTAGTTACTCGTATGCTCAATGGAGAGCATGATTTTAAGCTGTTCGCGAGGTGAGAAACATGTGCCAGTACCTAGTTATTCGTATACTTAACTGAAAGTATCATTTTATTACTGTACCGAGGTGGTACAAATGTCTTTGTCCAGATTGCATGTGTGCGCGAGAAAGGGGACGTTTTTACTGAGTGGAATATATGACTTGAATCTTTTTTTCTCCCGACTGTTGGTATGCATCGTAGTTACATTTAATTTTTCTTTAATCTTTTCTTCCTCTCCCCCCCCCCTAGTTTTTTTTTTTTTTTTTTTTTTTTTGGTTTTGCTTAAAGTGTATGAATGTGTATGTAGGAGTAATAAATGGAAGGTTCATGAGCTAGGAAGGTTTTTGAGTGGGAAATTTACTGTTGGAGGTTGAGAATTTATTGGTTTTCTCTAAATTTTTTCTGATTTTTTTTGTGATTTATAGGTTGTGCATAAATTTTTATGTAGACTAGTCAAGAACCAAGGTTTTTTCTTGAAGTGCTGGGAAATGGGTAGTCTCAGTGCTAATAGGCTAGCGCTTTATGTACTTCTGGACAAGTTAGTTTCCAGCTACTTGTTCAACCTAAGTGTTGTATTTTGTCTTGCGGTAACAGTTTTGTTGAACACTTTTCAAAACTGAATTACTTGGTTTTTGTTGGGGGGGGCGCCCCCCACAGGAAGAAAAGGTTTTTTCTCTCTAAATTTCCGTGTTCGAAATTCCATCATTTGTAGGTGAAATTATCTTGACTAGTTATAGTGTACACTTTTTTTCCTTTCCCTGTTTATGATTAGGGTTTGTGATTAAACTAATTTGGATTTATAAAAATTGTAATTGTTTAGTGTGAGGATATATGCATAAAATTTAAACAAAAACTGTTTTAACAACTTGAGGTTTAAATAAATAAAGGTGGGAAACAAATTTTAACAACTTTTTTGCATAATTAATTCGTTTACAAATATATAGTTTTTTTCTTTCATTGCAATGGAAACGATTACAAAAAAAAATTTTTGAGTGATTACTATTTTTCACTTTCCTAGTTTAACTTGGTATTTGTCGCTACAAGATGATTACTTGAGCACGTTAGGATGACTTTGTCTCCGACCTTTTTAAGGCTTTCCCTTAATTCTGATTTTTGATGGTATAAAGCCGGGACACTTTTTTTTTTTTAAATCGGAGGGGGCTTCTATCGTGATTCTACGTGATTTGCTGCCGTGGATCTCTCTTTGGCTCACACGTATGTAAGGTTGTGGGTACGTAAAATGCTGGCGATGCATGATGCATCCACTGCCTACGAATCCTGGTGTCTATTTTAGTAAATTGTAAAACTTTGTAAACTTATTATTGAATGATTTAGTGTATCTCACGTTAATATTTCTATTAATTTATTATCTCACTGGTATAAATTAATGCTCTACTTCATCATCATTTATTTCCTATTCATTATTTATTTTATACCTATCTAATCCATTATACAAGTTTTGTACTCGGCTTAAATACGATGTACGACTCTCACTCAGATGGACCTAGCGCCTGGTTTGGGTCACTTCACGTTTCGTTTCCGGTAAGTTCCACCACTCAGGGCAGCTCTTGGCTTCGCCGCATAAATGTCCGTAAAATCCCGTATGACGTTTGTCCACTGATGACGTATCCATCCACGCCACCCTTCTCCAGCTCGTTATGGAACTTTTAACCCGATGGTTCGTGTGATTTGGCTCGTCTGCTGTTCCATTCCACCTTCCGCAACCACAGCTTATTCATCTTAAATACTTCAATGCCTCCTTCGAAGGATTCCGACATCACTTGGCAGAAAGTAACCATCTGAAGCCACTTTATTCCTAATGATATTAGTCTAGCAGTCAAGCATTTGCATTGGAATATGGCGTAGAGGTCAGGTTAAATATTTTTCGTTGAGGGATACGTCCAACTAGTGCAAATCTATTTCTGTGCGTTAGTCCATAGCATTTCATTCTTCGGTGTAAGCGTCTCTAGTGCAGCGTAGTAAGTGTGTTGTATTGCCCGACACTAATTTATATTCGTCTCTTACATAGTGTGCTAAACCTGTGCGAGCGACGAATCTTATTTTGTGCTTATCCCACGCTATTTTAAGATTCGGTGTCTACTAATTCAAGTTTGCGTGACGACGCTGGTTTACGGCTTCAATTTTGAATGGCCATTAATTTTAAAGTGTTTCATTATTCATCATTATTTCACCCCTTGCCTCCATACGGACGCTTTAATTCTGTTTAATGTTTGTAATTTTATTAATAAATGTATCTCGTAATTACTGAGGAAAACCCTATTACTAGTTGCGTTTCGAGTATTGTTGTGAGTAGGTTAGCGCAGTTACTGAAAACTACTAAGGAAAATTGGAAATTTTTTTTTACTAAAAACTACTAGCGCCGTATTCCCCTCAGAATCCGGGCCCACCCTCCGAATTATCTTCCCCCCCGACAGCACTCGAACAGCCATAACTCTTCCCTCCCCCCTTCTCACCCCCTCCCCCGAAATAGTATGACAGTTACACCAGAATCGGAAGAAAAGGGAATGAAGAGTTGAGAACGTTCTCGTCTGTTCGGTTTAGATTTTTGCAGGTAGCAACGAATGGCACGGACGGGGCAAAGGGACCTTTCGGGTTCGTTGCCCGTTAAAGGTGTCAGGGCGGGGATGGTAAATGGATTGGTCCACTCACTTGGTTTCTGCGTCTTGGCTCTGAATGAAGCACGAGGAGTCAAGGTGACCGCGGAGCAGTCCGTAGCTGTGGCAGAAAGTGCTTGGACTTCACTGCATCTGAGGCAGGTGGCCGGTTAGGTGGCTGAGGCGGCGTGTTGACAACGGTTCACAAAGTGGTCCGAGTAGGGCATTGAAGACTATTGAAAGATCCCAGCTTGGGAAAAGTCGTCGGGTTGCCGGGCGTTCAAGCTCAAATGTTCGTAAGAGAGCCAAAATGCGGAAGTCATTGAGGAGAGAGGGGCGGTCGGCTGCCCGGAACAGTGGTGAGGGTGGATCGATAGACAAGGATAATAGATCCTCGTAATCCTTCCTTGAAGAGGTCGTTGAGAAAGAGTAACAGCTGGGCTATAGGCAAGTTGACTGGAAGCTTTCAGTCTGCTGAAAACCAACGAAACCATCGTTTCCAGTGGCTGTCATAGATTTTGTTTGTGGAGGATCGTACTGCCTTTAGGCGATGTGAGAGGCCTGCTCGTGAGGAACAAGGAGTCAATGATAGTAGCCACGCGTGTAACTGGAGTGATTGTAGTTTCTTGTGGAGTATCGACCCGTGGTTTTGTGAGAGCAGATCCAGGGTGTCCGCAAGGAGATCGAGGAGAAGAGGGAACCACGCTGCCGCATTAAGAGTCCGGGAGTATTGTGGAATTTTGCAGAGGACTAGAGGGAGCAATTTCAGAGGGGGAAGAGGTATCCGAACAGATGACTCCAATCTAGTGTCAAGGAGTCCTCAGCCCATGCTCGGTTGTCGGGATGTGGGCTGACGAAGTTGGGAAGTTTGGCATTGAACCTCGTAGTGAAGAGGTCGACGTTAGGACGACCCCACAGGAGGAGAAGAGGTGCAAATGGATGCCTAGAGGGACCATTCCCTGGCAGGTGGGCGGCGTCATGAGAATGGGTCCGCCATTACAGTATTTGTTTCTGGGGATGTGGAGAGGTAAACAAGTTATCTTTTGATTGATGCAGAGGGTGAAGATGTTGGAGGCGATGGTGTGTAACGAGAGGGAGTGTGTGAGGGAGTGCCGCGCTGTTGAAGATGGGCGAGGACAGTTTTCAGAACAAGAGTGAAGATCTGGGTGCTGTGTTGAGACCGAGCGGAAAGCAGGTGAACTCGTAAATCGTTCCTTTGGTCATGAAGCGAAAGAGATGCTGTACATACTCATGAAGCAGAATATGAAGGTAGGCATCCGCTAAATCTATGGAGATCGTCTAGTATCCTGGAAGAACAGCGTGACGGGCGGAATCCACGGTGGACATCATGAAGTGAGGATTCCATATATACCTGTTTAATGGTTGTAGGCTTAAGTCGTCCGTTTTCTTGGGGCAAAGGAAGACTGAACTGTAGAAGCCGGGCTTGTTTGGCTTCGGGGCCACTCGGATGGCACATTTGGTGAGGAGTGTACTGATTTTGGCTGCTAGGAAGAAGTTCGTTGTGGTCCTGGTAAAAAAGGGGAGGACTCCGTAGCGGTGGGGGCCGTAAAAAGGAAGGCCGGAATCCATGGGCAATGATAGAGAGGACAGCCGGGTCATCTGTGAGATCTTGCCAAGCCGGCACAAAAAAGCAGAGGTGTCCATCGACCGGCATTGGCAAGGGACAGTTGTCAGCGTGAAGGTCTTGATCGTTGGGCGTTCGGTCTGGTGTGGCACTGCGTCCGAAGGATTGTTCCCGGCCGCGTCCCTTGTTCTGAAAGGGCGAACAGGAGTGACCTGGCGGTATGCATCGTAGTTACATTTAATTTTTTCTTTAATTTTTTCTTCCTCCCCCCCCCCCCCCCCCGGCTTTTTTTTTTTTTTTGGTTTTGCTTAAAGTGTATGAATGTGTATGTAGGAGTAATAAATGGAAAGTTCATGAGCTAGGAAGGTTTTTGAGTGGGAAATTTACTGTTGGAGGTTGAGAATTTATTGGTTTTCTCTAAATTGAGGTTGGATTGAGAGCAATGCCACGTAACTGGAGAGTAGAATTAAAGAGTGCTCGAGTGATCCAGTTCATTGAGTGGAAGGTGGCGAAGCACACCTTCCAAAAGATTTGGCTGATGAGGGCAGCTATTGCAAGTTTCTTCTGGGGAGGGATCGTCACATAGTCCTTGGAGAGAGGTTGAGAGTCCATCACCGGTAGAGACTGTGACGAAGCAGAGTGATGGGAAGTGCGGTATGATAAGTCGATTGGTTCCACTGGAAGAGGAAGCGGCCGCTTCTTCTTAGAGCGTCGGGCTTTCATTTGCAGCTTGAGGCGTGAGTATCGTTCCTTAGCAAGGAGGAAATCCGCTTGAAGGGAAAGGTGGTCCGGTTGACCGCATTGCATCGGTGTAGCCAAAGTGTTGATTACCGATTCTGCTGACGGCGGTCGCAGAGGGTAGGAATGTCGAGATGCGGAGTACGCGGATGGCTTGGGTTTGCGAGTAATATCAAGATGGGGAGCAATTTTTGGAATAAGTCCACGGAAAAGGGTGTCCGTTTTGTGGATGGGCCGGTTGCCGAAGACGTGCCGAGTGGAATCATGAAGGTTCGGGTTGGATTGAGAGCAATGCCACGTAACTGGAGAGTAGAATTAAAGAGTGCTCGAGTGAACCAGTTCATTGAGTGGAAGCACACCTTCCGAAAGATTTGGCTGATGAGGGCAGCTAATTGCAAGTTTCTTCTGGGGAGGGATCGGCACATAGTCTTTCACATAATGCATTTGCAGCAGTGTTGAGTAAGTCAGCTTGAGAGGCCGTTCGAAGCCCACATCGAATTAGCAGGACCAAACCCCAGTCCAGTGAGAGTCCGCAATTGATTGATGGGGCGGAGTACTGAAGGGTTGGTTTATACAGAAAGTAGTCAGGAATGAGTTTCGACTGTTTTGAGTAGGTCTGGAAGCGGAATTTCTGACGGGTCAGGGTCCACTGGATGGTCATATGTAGCTGGGAGGAGTCCGAGGCTCCAAGAGGAGGCAGATTCTGGCTGCCGTCGTCCGAGCCGGAGACGTTCGAAGAATGGTGATGAGGCGGTGAAGCTTCGTGATAGTATGAAGAAGACGGGATTCCGGAAGTCCCTGCTAGTGTAGGAGAAGAATGACGAGTCTTCTTTGCTGTAGACTGGACCCAGGCATCCATGGAACGGGGAGTCGGAGGAAGAGACACCGGTCGTTTGTGATTAAAGGACCGGAGGGCAGTATACATAAGGGCGTGTACACGTCCCTTGGAGAGAGGTTGAGAGTCCGTCACCGGTAGAGACTGTGACGAAGCAGAGTGATGGGAAGAGCGGTATGATAAGTCTATTGGTTCCACTGGAAGAGGAAGCGGCCGCTTCTTCTTAGAGCGTCGGGCTTTCATTTGCAGCTTGAGGCGTGAGTATCGTTCCTTAGCAAGGAGGAAATCCGCTTGAAGGGAAAGGTGGTCTGGTTGACCGCATTGCATCGGTGTAGCCAAAGAAGTGTTGATTACTGATTCTGCTGACGGCGGTCGCAGAGGGTAGGAATGTCAGGAGATGCGGAGTACGCGGAGGGCGTCTATGCGTAAGCCGAAGCCGCAGAAAGTTCCAGAATGGGCCGGTCGTCTGGACCCATGACCGGCGAAGAAGACAATGGACATCCTGTCGTGTCCCTTTTAGCTCGGGGCATGGTTTCCGAAGAGAGTGGCGGGTGTCTGGATGGTCCAATCAGATTGAAGGCTAGAGAAAGAAAGATGAAGCAGGGACCTTTGCGTTTATATACTGGAGGTTGCGCATGTGCAGTGAGTAGCGGCACCGATAGACATAGAACTTCAATCATACAGTGCTAAGAGAAGGTAATGCTAAATATTGGGTAATGGATGTTTTAAGGATTGTTGTTCTGCTTGTGGGTGATAAAGGTCAACCCATGGTTTGTTATTTTTCCCCGGACACTGTAACCTGAAAAAAATAACTATCTTGTTGGGTTGTATGTTTAAACTTGTGGTTAAATTGTGGTTATACCTCAACCCAGTGGTGCAGGAATGGAGGTCCTAGGGGGTCATGGTGCCCCCCCCCAAACCAAAGTGTACCAAGAAGGAAAACTTACCTTTTTTAAATTGAAAATTTCTTTATGTCTAGCAGTGTGAATATTGTTAATAGTCGGCTGATCGTAAAATAAGCTAAAAATTAATTTAGTGACATCAAACTATGTTTTAGCATCTGTCAGTTCTAGGATAAGTCCCTTCCCTATTCCCTATTCATGTAACATATTCTGAGGTGCTGGTCAAATCCTTTGTAGTCTGCCTGCTTTCCTCCTCCTCATCCCATCCAAACTTTCATCAACCAAGTGTTTCCATCACATTTCTTTAACCTTTTAGCCCTCCGCTCCTAAAATTATTTGAACCCTTCTTCAGGGTTCAGACAAATTTTAAATTCTCAATTTCGCTGACATTTCCAGGTTTTCCAGGTGCATCCACTGCCAATTTCCAGGTGTTTACACTAGGTTAGGGAAACGTTTTTATTAATATTTGTTCGAAAATAATCCGACATCACTGAAAATGGCTATTCAGAGACTAGTCCAGATGGGACTAAAGATATTTTCATAACAGATATTGGTATTCATAACAGGTTTGGTTTATTGAAGTTATATCTAAAATACTTGAACATATTAAAGGACAAATTAAAATATTTGCTACTAGCCTAGGATTTTATTTCTGATCTGCTAATTCAATGGAACTTACTGATCAGATGCAAAGACATTTTTTTAAATTTCGCTGAGCGTTTTCTCCGATTTCCAAAAAAATTCTTGTATTCCCTGAAATTTCCTTGAGATTTTGGCTCTATTTTCATTTTCCCTGAGATTTCCAGGTTCTCCAGGTTTTCCAGGTTTTGTCCGAACCATGTTCTTGGGTAGGCGGTCATAACACCACTGTATTGGTATTCTTCCTTCATTGCCTGACTCTCTTTGGCAATGCTCGTAAGAAGACGCAACAAGCCAAAATCAAAGGTTTTCGTGAGGAAGTGAATATGGTAGGAACAAATAGAAATGAAGATGAAGGCCGTCGTTAAACACATGAAAATCTTCCACTTAAAAAGTCGAAAACAGCAAGCTGTTGGATTAAACAAGATGGAAAGCCAGTCGGCTCAGAAGGGTTAAATAAATACAGTTGCAAACCTATTCACGTTGCTTTTTGGACTTAAGTGTCCGACTACATGAGCGGGGAATCGAACCAACAGCCTTTACAACCAAAGGCCGAGGACCTACCACTGATGCGTACCGACACGGCTCGAAGTAATCAGTATTTATTTAACGGAAGTTGGATGTAGGAAACTTTGCTGAAGCCAGATAGGGCAAAAATCAGGTGTATTCTCAACAGAGGAAAAGTTGCAGTTTTTAACAAACTGTTGGGTTCCAGACCAATATCATGGTTTTTTCCACAAGTGGTGCAAAATGGAAAAAAAATCGTTCATCTCAACATAAATGGCTGAACATCAATGGCTGGCTTACAGTGAAGAAAAAGATGTAACATTTTGAAAAATAATTTACGATTTTTGCGCTAGAAAAGTTAGGCAAAGGAGAAGTCCAACAACTGCGTTGTGTTCGTTAGTAAAAACAGTATTCACTAACTATAAAGAAGTATTGAAATGTTTGACGCTCACAGCCAGAAAAGAAACCACGAAACCTCACTGGACAAATCTGACAATTTTTTTTGTTACTTCCGGAAAAAAAAAGATATTAGACACCAATTCGATACTGCTAGCAAAATGTAAGTTCCGAAAAACCGTGAAAGGTAAGCAAAAAAAAAAGTAAATAATTTTTTCTGTTATTTTCACAGAATTTGAGGTGGGCCTGTATTATTTATTTTATAGGGCTTGGATTACAGCTTTTGCATATTATTTTACCAATTTAGGCAAGTTGTATGTTGTTATTATTTTAAATTATCACGTGTCGTAGTTTTTAACATCAGGGCAACTAGCCCTGAACACTTATGAAATTAGTTGTGGATGTGGAAAATAATTGCACGTAAACGTTCAGGAACAAATATAAAAATATAAATGAAGATGAAGGCTGTCCTGAAACACATGAAAATCTTCCACTTAAAAAAGTCGAAAACAGCAAGCTGTTGGATTAAACCAGATGGAAAGCCAGTCGGCTCAGAAGGGTTAAATAAATACAGTTGCAAACCTATTCACGTTGCTTTTTGGACATAAGTGTCCGACTGCATGAGCGGGGAATCGAACCCACAGCCTTTATAACCAAAGGCCGAGGTCCTACCACTGATACATACCGACACGGCCCGAAGTAATCAGTATTTATTTAAGTAAACATTTAGCCTAATTAAAACCAGTCTACATTGTACTTGCTACTTGCCGGACAGAAAATACCCACTACCTATAAACTTATTTATTCACAATTTAGTTCCTGGGTGCTCGCTACCCTGGAGGAATCAAAACTCTCTAGATACACCCAGCTCAGACACCCACCATAAATGAGGCCCTCATAGGCCCTCCATAAATGGTGTTACGGCAATAGCCAGCTATTTCTTTTCCTCCAACTGCCGCTTGCGTCAACATACGCCCCTGACCGTTCGTCGTTCCCGTTCGCAAGACCCGCCGCTACATGAAGAACACTTCCGTTCGCGTTCGTTAGTTCATTCACCGATCATCCCTACATGGAATTGGTTCGCTCGTTTGTACGCTGGTCATCTCTTGATGGAGGATTGTTCTACTGTAAGAAGACGTTCGTGGCATCGTTCGTCACCGCTCACTGCACCGTTCGCCCCGCAATCAACACCATCCATGCGGCTGTCTGGCCTCTCTGCCTTCGATGCTTGTCACATTTCCGGACGTCCTAACTGTGCGAAGACCTTCATCTTTCAATTCGTCCCGCTGAAGAAACAAGTGAAGCACTCACCTTGTGTCAATCACCCACTCTCTGTTTCAGGCCTACCTGAAGAATCTCTGCTCGAGCCCGTCTCTCCCGTCGCTGGCCCGACTATCGTTCAAGCCTTGCCATCACGGTCGCCTAGCTTCTGTTGCCCGCCTTCCTCTTCTCGTTCGTGGTTCATCATTCCACGTTCGTCAATCCCATCGTTCACCGTTCTCGCCCGTTCCTCGTTCGGCGATCTTGATGCCCATCGCGCCATTCATCTTCTGGGCATCATTCTGCTGTCATCCTACAGTTCCTGCCGTCACCACAGCATGCTTCTCACTGTCACCGTTTCACCGTTCCGGCGACTCATCATCGACAGACCTTCACACTCATTTCCCACAACAAGCCTGCCAGGCATCAACTTTTCCTTTCCAGCTCTCTGAGGCCCGTAGACCGTCCGTTGTTTCGCAAGCCCGTTCGCGTTACTGTTCATCGTCCGCAAGCCATGCGTCGTTCGCTGTCCGTTTGTCATTTGCAAGCCCGTCCACCGTTCACAGCATCCAACGCTTACAACACCGTTCGTCTTTCGCATGCCCACACACCATTTGCAGTCCATTTGTCGTTCGCAAGACTGTTCGCATTTGCGAACCCGTTCGTTGTTAGCAAGCCCTAGTGCCATTCGTCGTTCGCAAGCCTGTCCGCAGGTATCAGCTTCCGCTGCTCACAAGACCGTTCGTCATTCGCAATCCCATGCGCCGATCACAGTCCGTTCGTCGTTGCGCCATTCGCGAACCCGTTTATCGTCCGCAAGCCCATCTGCCGTTCGCTGTCCGTTCATTGTTCGTCGTTCGGAAGCCCGTTCGCCGTCCGCTGTCCGTTCATCGTTCGCCAGCCCGTCCACCGCTCACAGGATCGTTCGTCGTTCGCAAGCCGTCCACCGTCCGCATGTCTGTTCGTCATTCGGAAGTCCATTCTCTGTTCGCAAGCTCGTTCATCGTTTGCAAGTCCGAGCGTCCACACGTCCGCTCGTCGTTCGCAGGTTCATTCACCGTTGCAAGCTCGATGCCCACCGCTGCCGCCCAATGTAGTTCACCACAACTGCCTTTTTTAAGTCATTCATCGTTCGCCATTCATGCTGGCCGCCCGCTGTTTTACACCGCCCGTTTCCCTTTGAACATCAATGGAATTTGGCTGAACCTCATGAATCCATCTCCTTATCGTCCAGATCACACCCTTCATTCATTGCGACCTATCCTCATGACGTCGCCAATCTCACAGTGCGCCTTGACGTTCAACTGGATACTTGCCGGAAGAACTTGTAAAAAAATTCGTTGTCGCCAAACTCGAAGTGCCCATTCGTTAACAGGCCCACTTCCACCTCCTTTAACCATGTACTGTCAACAATCCTTCTGAACGCCGCATCATACTATTTCGGTCAACTCAAGGGAAATTCTTTGTCTTTCGTTGTTCGTCTCAAAACACATTGACATCAGGTCCCATCTCTCTCATCACCATCTCGGCCTCATCTGCCATCTTCATGCTCGCTGTGAGGGAAACCGCTGACACTGCATTCAAAAGCTTTTGGACTTCGTACCGCACACCGAAGCAATGCCAACCCTAACTCACGCCCACACTGACAAGGGAACTACTACTTGCCGGACACTCGCACTCACTCACTTCACTAACTCACTCTGCATCCCCACATCTGAGTCAGCAATCACATTTTCTGCTATGAACCAAGCCAATCACAGCATCAAGTCTTTCAACCCTGTTCTCCACCCGAATGCACTCGTCGTCAACAGGCACCAATTTTCCACAACTGGATCGGGGCCACCCAGGCCATGCCAGAGGAACGCAACATCGCCTGACACGTTTGCAAGTGGGACTACGCCCCCTACTTCACTCCACATTTCCGTGCACACATCACAATGTCGCTGACGACCACTCTAGCTGCTCGCACTCTGAATCCACCTATAGCGCAAACGTTCGCCATTCTAGAAATCGTTCAAGTCAAGCATTCAACTCACTAGCATCGTCGCACTTTCCAAATGCATTTGCTCTAACCATGCATCCATCGCTCACGCTCACCAGCTCGGTCACACTGTTCGCCAATGCACACGTTTTTGCAACCCCGCACTGCATCGCCTATAATTGATGAAAATCATTCAGACACTACCAAACATGTGTCTAATCAATGTTACTAATCAAGAACACTTCATGGGACAATCAACATCCAGTCTCCGTCACCAACTTAGACCATCCTGCCGAAAATGAATTGTCTACAGAACTCGCTACCACTGAAACAACATGGAAAAGGACGTTAACTGCACAATCTTTCATGCTAGCCAGAAGTGACGTCCATCCTCAACGTGCACTTCTAGGGAAGAATACTTCACACAACACCCCTTTGGGTCCGCCATGTCTTACGCCAACACACCAGAACCCCAGTCACATCTCCGCCTTCCACGACCAAGATTCTGGAGGAATTTCCAACCAATCAACGAATCGGATCACACTGCCTTCCGCCATCTGAACCTCTCTTGATTTTTATATCATGTTCATCCCAGATCCTTGGAAATTCGACCTTTCCAAAGCTCATGCTATACTCTCATAGACATGCGTCGTTCGCTGTCCGTTCGTCATTTGCAAGCCCGTCCACCGTTCACAGCATCCAACGCTTACAACACCGTTCGTCTTTCGCATGCCCACACACCATTTGCAGTCCATTTGTCGTTCGCAAGACTGTTCGCATTCGCGAATCCGTTCGTTGTTAGCAAGCCCTAGTGCCATTCGCTGTCCGTTCGTCGTTCGCAAGCCTGTCCGCAGGTATCAGCTTCCGCCGCTCACAAGACCGTTCGTCATTCGCAATCCCATGCGCCGATCACAGTCCGTTCGTCGTTGCGCCATTCGCGAACCCGTTTATCGTCCGCAAGTCCATCTGCCGTTCGCTGTCCGTTCATCGTTCGCAAGACCACATGGACTTCAGGCTCATATTCAACACCACGTCAGCTCAGAAGCCCTCTCCAACTTCATCCTGATGTCTTCCGTTCCAAAACCTGCAGCTTCTCATCAAAATCCCCAACAACGCCGCAGCTCCTCGCACATCGCAACCCACGGTCCCTCTCCCAGTTTTGGGTAGCTCTTGGACTTCCACCGAGTCAAAACTGGCTTATCACCAGAACTGTGTCAAGTGCTTTTAACACTTATGGTAGTATGTACGGCTGACGGCTCTTTCACTTACCACCTAACTTGCTTTTCAAATGTAGTACCCTCAACTCCACGTCCACTTCTGGTCCAGCGACTCCCCACAACGACTCTAGAGAACAACATCTCGTCTTACCCTTTTTGATGACCTTGCAACTTTGCGACCCAAACTCCGTCACCCATCCATCTTCCCAGTGAAACTGCCGGAACCCATCATCATCAACTGCCTCGTTTCACCTTGGAATCTGTTCTAAGCCACGTCCATATTTCTCTCACCTTCCAGCACCTGGAACACGCACATCTGCTATTCAACCTGTGGAGTCATCATTTGTGTGCTCCACAATGGCCGCCTTTAATTTCATGTCAGTATATTAACCCTACCCAGATTACCTTATAATTACCCATACTATTTTAGATTCTGGTTGGCCACTCCGCGCGGATTTTTGGACAATGGATTGATCACGCCTGGTAAATATTTCTCTTCGAGCAGACGAACCAACATGGCGACCTTATCTCTCGCTTCATCGCATTCCCGACGTGGAAAATCTGTGAATTCGCTGGCTAGGGAGATTGTTTGCAATGTTTTCAAATACATGGAGGCTCAGGACACAACACGGATGTTGAAACAACAAATTTAAGAGACCAGCTTTGCCATTTGAAAATTTCAGAGAACGGTAAGCGTGTCTTGTCAGTAGCAAAGGAAATACCGATCCCCAACTCTGGCCAAAACTACGGCATGACTACGATTAGGCCTAACGCCTCAGACGATGCCGCCACGGCCTAGCACATCGAAAGCTGAAGCGCGCAGAGAAATTGCCAAGCTTGCTCGCCCTTTGCAGCTATGATTCCGACTTATATCGAATGTCCAAAAAATGTTGCTCTACGCTGTGGTTCTTCGGTAAGTTAATTGCGTAGCCACAACCACCGTTTGTTTACTTGGACGAGATGTGGGCCAACGAACATCACAGCCGACAGATGCAGTGGTACGGAAAGGAAAAAAGTTACGTGGCCCCCTCATACCACCGGGAAAAGATCGACGTTTGATATTATTGCATGCTGGCTCTAACGAAAAGGATTTGTAAATAGTGCTCAACTTCTTTTCATGAGAAAACTAAGACTGGGGATTACCAAGAAGAAATGAACGGCGAGTGCTTTAAAAGCTGGTTAAAAACTACTACCAAATATTTCGGCCAACTTGGTGATCATGATAGACAACGCTCCGTGTCATTCAGTTCGACTCGACAATGCAGCAACAAGCAACAGCAATAAGTCAGAAATTATTTCGTGGCTCGAAAAACAAATTTCCGTACCACTGCGAGCTGAATCTCATGATCGAGTTAATTTGGGCCCAAGTTAAAGACGAAAAAGAGCATCCAACACAAAATGTAAAATTGCATACGGCATAGCATTAACAACTACTACAGTAGCCCATGTAAGCCCTGGTGACTGGCAGAAATGCATTAACCACGTTGTAACGCTTGAGAACGATTATTGGGGCACTGATCATCTGATTGAATACCGAGTCGAACCATTCATTATTGAAGTAACCAACAGCGACGACTATGACTACGAAGAAATGTAATTGTGCACCACTCCAACAATCTCCCTAGCCAACGACGAAAAGTGACCTTTTACAGCTCTTACAACTAGCCTTCAAACATTTCACTGTGTTTTGGACGCAGAAATAATTACCCGCAATTTATACAATAAAAACAACACGCTATCCCGTAGACCCCTACACAATTTGTAAATTATCAGTTTTGGAATAATAAAATATAAGGCCCACTCATGAATTATTCTGGATAATCTTTTGGCCCTGTCATGAACGGAGATTTCCCCAGTTACAAAAGTCCAGGAATTTTCAATTTTCAGTTTTGGATCCTCCAACAAGCCATGCAGCTCC
>JAHWFP010258334.1:24545-41783 GCA_023313725.1 Lithobius niger | reverse complement strand
GCGACGAAAATATACATTAACTGTCTTTTATTATTAGCAATACCTGTCAAACAATGGCGGTGGGACCAAGGTTGACAAGTACCCGTGCTGCGAGCCGGCGACCCCAGAGTCCAAGATTCAGTGAACCAAGCGTCACCCTGAAGCAGGGAGTCTTGTAGTAGAGTGATCCGGAAGTGGAGTCGCAGGCGGGGAACGTCGATTTCTGAGCCGTATCAGGGTCGAGCAGTAAAGTTCCACCAGTGGCTGTTGTAGTAGAAGAAAGACACAAGCCGTGGTATGCGGAATCGGAACGTAGTCGAAACCTAAGTCAGGAGGGAATACATCCAGGAGGGTGACACGTATCATTAGGACAATAATACGGCGATTAGGTGTAGGCAGCAACTTGGGCCAAAGTCTTGAAACCGGAACACAAGAGGAACCATCTGCACCATTTGCATGGCGGGGCGGCATGCCAGGCCAGAACATACTCGAGGCATATGTTAAGTCGAACATGGTCGAGAATAGTCAGCGAGGAATCGTGACCTAGCAGCTAGCCGGAAGTACGGCAGAGCGTGCAGTACCGATGAGGAGCAACCAGACCAACACCAGAAGAGAAGTCCTTGTCGCCAATATATTGGTGAAGCCAGGAAGAAATGTGTCCACAGTACTCCGCCGCAGAAGGAAATAAAGTGCCGATCTGCGCCGGAGGAAATGTATGTGGTAAGATGACCCAAGGAGCGGTCCGGAACAGGAACAGTAGTGATGATGGCCCAGACTTCAAGGGGCCCAAACCAGGCGCGGCAGACATGGACCTGGAAGACGCAATGGGTGCGTAAGAAAGGGATCGGACACGCAGCAAAGAAGGACTGCACAGTAGATGACGATTCCGAAACCATGTGAAGCAGGATGCCGGTCAGGATGCAGCTGAAAATAGGGGAGGGGAACCGAAAATGGTCCCGTCGGGCAGGACGAGACGTTGGAAGAGGAGGTGTCGGCTCGCAGAGAGGTCTGCAGGGTTGGAATCGTGCACAGCATAACTCACCAGGAAGGGAAAGGAGGGCCTCAGCAAAACGCAGGGCTGGGGAAAGGTTGTGTTGACCCGCAGTGAGCGAGTCCCACGCTGCAAGTTTCCAAACGTGTTGTGGAACGTTATGTGGAGACCAGGAGAAACAAACATCTGTTACGGAGACGCATCGCAGAAGTGAGCATGGCCCATAAGGTCGAAAGATTACCGATTGGCGCTGAGGTCTGGGAAGTTTGATGAAATTCCTGCAACAAAGGCCAAAAGAAGGAAGCTGTCGTCGCTATACCTCGTCGAGGATGCAAACATAACTGCGGAGGATGGTCTCTGATGAGTGATGAACTGGTTCGTCAAGAAAGCAGAGAGAACATCGGAGGCGGTAACGGTGCCGGAATGGGTGACAATAGCACTAAGAGGCTTCGATACGGAACGCAGGAATGAATAAGCGCCGCAGGGACTGGCTTGGGCCTAGGGAATGAGAAGGAATGGAGAACAATCCGTCGGTCCGGGTGCGGATGTCTGTGTGGTTTGTGTTGTAAGCGGAACTGACCGCAAACAAGATGGCGCAGTAGTAGCCGTTCAGTCGCTTAAAGGGAGTTGAATGATAAAGAGAAAAGGCGCCCACCTGGTGGCTGCTTCATGGCCTCCTCCCTGTTCTTCCTGGAACATATGATGAAGCTGAGTTTCACAAAGACAGGAACGTGTAACGTTGTAGGGAATCGACGTATCTACAGCCAGTTGTAAACAACAGCGTTTGAAGAAGACAGGTGGACAGCAGAAGTGGTTTGGAAGAGGGAAGGGGCCGGGTGTCGGGTCCCGAACTCGTTCTCCACGACGGTACGGAGAAGGCTACATCGCTGTCCCATATTACGTTGCCTCCCCCCCTCAAGAGGACAGAGAGCAGGCAGACAGACGCAGGAAGCGACCAGCTGAAAACACAAGCTGAAGGGAAGGCAGATAGGAACTGTCTGTTCCGGAGAAGAGCGACTGAAGATAGCAGGAGCAGCAGTCAGCACGTCCATTATGGTGGAGGTCTTGAAGAAGGTCCAAATGATGGCCGATGATTCGGTTCTAAAGCAAAGAGGCTGTGCAGTCTTAATGCTCATGGGGTAGCGACGCTGGGGTGAAGACAGGACAGAAAACACAGGACCAAGGAACAGGAGTTGAACGGAGGAGGCTGCACAGTCTCATGCACAGAAGGTGGCAATGCCGGACAGAAAACAGGAGTAGGGAACCGGAATCAGAGGAGGTTGCGCAGTCCTAATGCGCAGAAGGTGAGATCCGGTAAAGCCAAACAAGGGATAACGGCGAACCACGGCCGACGATCCGGCTTTGGAGATGCAGCATAGTTCAAATTCACAACGGGTAACAACGTCGGACAGAGGATACGTACAAGGAAGTGGAATTATGCAGACAAACATGTCGGCTGGAGGACATACGCAGTAGTAGATAGACGTTTCGCCGACTAGGAAACTGTAGTATTGCGAAGAATGAGGACGGTGGACGGTTTTAACAGGAAAGGCAAGGAACTGAAGGCGGAATGAGGTAAGGGCAGCAGGCCCGGTCCCGAGGCCAGGTCTGAACCGTGAGTCTCGGGCGTCTTGAAGTGAAGAGGACAGGGTGGTGCTTGTAGATTCGGAAGGCGTAGCAAGTGGGTCGAAGGCTCCTCTGTAAACAGACGTTGATGAAATGGCAGATCCGGAATGTTAGCAGCAAACCCTTGGTTCCCCAAGGTGCCCCAACTGGTCCACGGGCAAGTGAACCGCGGACAAGACTCAGAGGAATGCGGACAGACAGTCCCGTCTTCGAAGAAACCGGAATGCAGGACGGGTATACAGCATGTCCAATGCGGCCAAGACCCTAGCAAGGACGGCCGACGACTTGGTTGATATACCCGAGACGCTGCACAGGACCAATGTGCAGAGGGTGGTGACACTAGCGACGTCCTAAAGGCGAGACGGAATGGCAATACGTGAAGAACCAAGGCGGAAAGGAGACAGTGGTCCACCTGAGGGCCTAGGTCGGACGCAGGGGCGGAATCGAGAGGGCAGTCGGGCGGGGGGGGGGGGGGCGCGGGGAGTCCAAGTGGCAAAAGCTGGCAGAGTTACTATTGTGAGAAACACATCACCTGCACTGGGCAGGCGGACGGCATGGGGAATGGTCAACCAAACGAAGTGCCGGAACGGCATACGACAGATACATTGGTCGAGCCGAAAAGCACAGAAGACAGCTCGAAGTCGTGTTGCAGCATGGAACAACAGGAACGGCGGAACTGTAGCAAAGGCCGGAACAGGAACCAGAGGCGGAAAGCCAGGTCCGGAACGCACAGAAGACGGCCCGAAGTCTGTCGCAGCTCGGAACCGTAGCAAGGGCCAGAAAGAAAAGGAACAGGAACCAGAGGCGGAACGCTAGGTCCGGAACGACGAACGAAGAGATAGCTGGAATGCACAGAAGACGGCCTAAAGTAGTTTCCTAGCACGGAACAGCAGGAACGGCCAGAGGCGTAGCAAGGGCCGGAACGTGAAGGAACAAGAACCAGAAGCGGAACGCTAGGTCCGGAATGACGAACAAAGAGCACTACGGTGGCTGCCCTACGCAGAATGACTCTATTCCGCTGCGTTCAGCTTAGCGAACCCAGTTCCAGACATGTGCAGTGGTTACGAGCACGGCAGGGAAGACAACTTTCAATTTAGGGAATAGAGCTGCAAAAGGGGGGAGAATGCTACGTTAAATAAGTTAATGATATTTTCGTGGCAATAAAAATTAATTTATTTACGTGTGACCTCTCCACAGTAAACGAAAATACTACAATTTCACAGCTTTCTATGCATTCTCAATTGCTACGTACAGAAAATTAAAATTAATTTTTGTCAGACTAAAAAATAAGCTTTGCAACTTGGCCACTTGACTAAAATAGATTCGAAAGACTAAGCTTCCATTTTTCCTTTAGTTGAGGAAAACTGCAATGCTTTCCCAGTTTCAGTCGAAAACTAGGCTACTTACTTAACTTACAACATCCCTAAAAAAGTTGCAATAACTATGTTTATCTACGCAGGTAGGCTTTTTCTTTACATTACCTGGTCATGATTTACGAGTCCATACAACAGGCAAAACTACGAAAATGTAATTTTAAGTGAGACGAACTAAATGTGTATGCCAGACAATAGTTAGCGGTGAAGGACTCCGTTTATTTCCGTTGAAAACACCGGTAACCGGTTGATACAGTGGTATTTTAAAGACATCTCCAAAACAACGATACAATACCACCAACGTAGAACAAACACAGTTCAACAATTAAATTTTCGGAGAACTCCAATCTCCTTCTTCAGAATAACGCCAAAACCACGAAAAACTTTGTTTACATCAGTCGAATCCACGAACGTAGGACCACTGATCTGTCGGTGGAACAGGACTGCCCACTCTCTGTCTATTGACGCGCCTAAGTTCAGGCCTCCAACAGGTTGATGATGGTGTAGCTGGTGGATGCAATGTTCATGAGAGGGACTCCGTTCATCTCAAACTGTTTGATGACGAGAGATTCTAATGCCCTAAAGTGGTTATCATGGAGGGCATTAGACTTAAGCAGAACAGAGGTCTTGTCCCAGACTACTGTATGTTGAGAGTTCAAAGAATGCATGGCAATGCCATTGGTTGGATAACACTTAAAGACAGCATTGGCATGAGTCGGAAATGAAGCGGTCGCCGGGTTTCACCAACGTAGATGGCATCACAAGATTGGCAAGGGACACCATAGACAACACCACGTCTAGTAAAAGGGGGGATAAGTCGAACAGGGCCAACAAAGGCGGGGGTTGGTGGGAGTGGAGGTGGGGGTGGAGGAAGCGGTGGTGCAGGTGGGGATTTGTCGTTGCTCCTGGTGGCATATCGGTGGCATGGCTGGGCTGGTGGAGGTGGTGGAGGAGAGAGGGGAGGTACACTCGTGGCTGGTGGCGTCCGATTCCGATGAAGAACACCCTTGATGTTGGCAGGATACCAAAAGAAACACCGGACTCCCTGTTTTTGTAGGACATCACGGACGCACTCGCTCTGCCCGGGAAGGTATGTCACAATCTCAAAAGGACAGTCATCTTTGAGCTCACTGAGTAGATCCCAGTGCTTAGCCTTCAGCCTGTGCTCCCTGGGCCTATGCCACGATTTCATCATTTCCGAATTGATGAGTGTCGCCGGGTACTCGAAAGTAGGAAACTTAGTTTTCGCATGTTGAAGGTAGGTCCTGGCAGTATTAGCATTGGAGGAGTGAACAACCACTCTGCATAATTCGTTTGACACCAAAGCACGTAACTAGAAGCGGGGGTGACAAGAAGTGAACGGAATCGTCCTTCCGGTGTGCATGGGTTTTGTAAAAGCCGAGTAGGTGATCTTGTCCTTTTCTCTGCTCAGCACCACATCAAGGAACGGAAGGCATCCTTCAATTTTGTCTTCCTGAGCGAACTGAACAGCAGGATTCCAGGAATTGATGCACTGGAAAATCAGCATTCTGGTCATCAATATGTGGAGTTGTGACGACGTCGTCAACAAATCTGCGCCAGAGAGGGAAGGTTGGGAATAGGCTCATCACATGCTCGTCCAGAAACTGGAGGACGATTTCGGCCAACACCGGTGAGCACGAGTAGCCCATCGGTGTTCCAGAAATTTGCCAATAAGTAGAGCTCTGGAACTGAACATAGATGGTAGAGAGGACGGTACGGAGGATCTCTCGATCAAGTTAGTATACTCATGGTCATTCACCTTCAGTCTCTTGGCCGACTTGTAAAACATTTCAAGCAGCAGATAGCGTGGAAGACTAGAAAAGGGTGACGTCAAACGAGACGAGACAATGGTCTTCAGTGATTCGCAGCTGATCAACAACATCAAGGAGTTCTTCAGTGTTACGGATGGACTGTTTGCCCCAGACATACTTGGAGAGCTGCTTCGCGAGCATCAAGTCAACTTTCTTGATAGGAGCTCCCTTGGCCGAGGTGATGAGACGAGGGAATCCTGCTTTATGTGACTAAACCTGCGCGAAGATGGTGGGGAGGCACGCGGAATCAAGTGGGGCCAGTTTCTTCCTTTCGTCCTCAGTCAGGAGACCTTGTTCAACCAAACTAAGGAGCTTGTCTTTGACTTCCATCGTAAGGATCAAACTGGTAAATACCCGCTCTTTCGATTTCGGCAACGACACGAGCATCATGGTCGACGGTATCAAGAACGACGGTCCCATTCGTTTTGTCCATAAAACAAATCGTCCGCGGTGTGTCTTCTCTAAGCCTCTGCAGGGCCTGCACCTGACCAGCGGATAGGTTGTGAGCACGTTGGGGCGGGGTGGAGGATAGCTTCAGGATCCCCCTGCGGAAAGCTGGTGTGAAAAGGATAGATCCCACGAATACTTCTGAAGCACCACTTGGATGTTAGCAGTCAAGTTGACAAGGTGTGAAGGGCTGTCAAGATGAATAGAAGGAATAAACTTTGGATCGAGAGTCAACAGCGAAGCTTCTTCAGGTGTAAGTGGTCGAGATGAAAAATTCAGCACAGGTGGTGTCTTCCCAGAAGGGGGAAGGCAGGGGGGGAGGGCAAGCAATTAAAGGGGAGGAGCTGGGAAGCCGCAGGAGGGGGGGGGGCAGGGTGAAGGTTACAAGTCTGCCTCACACTGTGATCATCCTCAGTGAGGTTAGTTGGCATGTCCGAAACAGTTAGGTTTGATGGCATGTTTAAAACAGGAGGGTCAGATGGATTGTCGAAAACAAGATCAGATAGCATTTACAAAATCGTTTCTACAGTGGGGAGAGGGAGGCTGGAGTGCTGGAGGCTAGAGTGCTGGAGTTTAAGAGCAGAGTCCCTGTCAAGAACATTGCATCCCCCAGCTACATCAACATCAACCTGCTGGTTAGGCCTAAACTTGGCGCAGCCCTACCCCAAAGTGTGGGCAGTCCTGTTGCACCGACAGAAGAGTGGTCTTGCTGACGTGCGAGCGCTAGCGTTCAAATTTGGATTCGACTAAAGACGCTGTGATTTAAACAAACTTTTTCGTGGTTTTGGCGTTATTCTGAAGAAGGAGATTGGAGTTTTCCGAAAATTTAATTGTTGAACTGTGTTTGTTCTACGTTGGTGGTATTGTGTCGTTGTTTTGGAGATGTCTTTAAATACCAGATGTCTTTCAACCGGTTACCGGTGTTTTCAATTTTAAGCAGGGCCAAGCCTGCAGTGGTTGTTTGTGCACGAAACTACGAAAAAACCATTCTCAGCATCACACGTTTTTAGTGCCATTTAAAATTTTTGTTAGCTTGTAGACGTGAAAGGATTTTTACTGCATCTATGGCTGTTAAGGCTAAGGTTCGTACTGAACGTGGCAGGTAGATCGCCGATAATACATCTTTTCAGTTCCCAAGAGCGCGAATTTCTGAATGCCATGCTACTCTTTGTAGGCTTAGACTTTCCTGTTCTGCACAATAAGAGCATCTCACGAGTGTTTTGACAATGCACGAACTCGGTGATCTTCAATCCCAGCTTTTAGTCAAGTGCCATTCCGTGAAAATCGAAACCGAAAGTCGACATTTACGGAACCTTCGTCGTTTGGGGATTCACGAACTTTCCTACGTTGTTTGCCTTGGTGATCGTGCCCAAACACTCCAGCCTCCCCCCCCCCCTTCTGGGGTCCCCCAACCCTTCCCCCCCTGAAGTCCACCCACTGTAAAAACGATTTTAGAAATGCCATCTCACCTTGTTGTTTTGGACAAGCCATCTGACCCTCCTGTTTTAAACATGCCATCAAACCTAGCTGTTTCGGACATGCCATCTAACCTAACTGAGGATGATCAGTGTGAGGCAGACTTGTGACCTTGACCCTGTCCCCCCACCTTCGTTTTCCCAGCTCCTCTCCCTTTAATTGCTGAACCCCCCGCCTCCCTCCTTCTGGGAAGACACCACCTGTGCTGAATTTGTCATCTCGACCACTTACACCTGAAGAAACTTCGCTGTTGACTCTCGATTCAAAGTTTATTCCTTTCATCCATCTTGACAGCTAACATCCAAGTGGTGATTGAGAAGTATTCGTGGACTCCATCCTTTTCACAACAGCTTTCTGCAGGGATCCTGAAGCAATCCTCCACCCCTCCCCAACATGCTCACAACCTCTTCTCTGGTCAGGTGCAGGCCAGTGTAGTCGCCGAGATCGAAACAGCGGGTATTCACTAGTCTGTTCCTTATGATGTTGGAATGACCATCCACCAGAAAGTCAAAGACAAGCGCCTTAGTTTGGTTGAACAAGGTCATCTGACTGAGGACGAAAGAAAGAAACTGGCCCCACCTGATTACGCGTGCCTCCCCACCATCTTCCGCAGGTTAAGTCACATAACGCAGGATTCCCTCTTCGTCTCATCACCTCGGCCAAGGGAGCTCCTATCAAGAAAGTTGACTTGATGCTCGCGAAGCGGCTCTCCAAGTATGTCTGGGGCAAACAATCCATCCATAACACTGAAGAGCTCCCTGATGTTGTTGATCAGCTGCGAATCACTGAAGACCATCGTCTCGTTTGACGTCACCGTTCTCTTCCCTAGCCTTCCACGCTACCTGCTGCTTGAAATGTTTGACAACTCGGCCAAGAGACTGAAGGTGAATGACCATGAGTATCAACTTGATCGAAAGCTCCTCCGTACCGTCCACTCTACCATCTATGTTCAGCTCCAGAGCTCTACTTATTGTCAAATTTCTGGAACACCGATTGACTACTCGTGCTCACCGGTGTTGGCCGAAATCGTCCTCCAGTTTCTGGACGAGCATGTGATGAGCCTATTCACAACCCTCCCTCTCTGGCGCAGATTTGTTAACGACGTTGTCACAACTCCATATATTGACAACCACCGGTTTTCCAGTGCATCAATTCCCGGAATCCCGCTGTTCAGTTCGCTCAGGAAGACAAAATTGAAGGATGCCTTCCGTTCCTTGATGTGGTGCTGAACAGAGAAAAGGACAAGATCACCTACTCGCCTTTTACAAAACCAATGCACACCAGATGGACGATTCCGTTCACTTCTTGTCACCCCGCTTCCAGTTACGTGCTTTGGTGTCAAACGAATTGCAATTATGCAAGGTAGCGATGAAAGCATGTAAACATTGGAATTTTGGGGTCACAAAAACCGGTTTCCAGCATTAAATCATTAGAATTAATATCTGTTATTTACAATTTAGGTATGTTTTAGGGTTCGTTGTGGTTCGTTGTAAAAATTTTTCTGTTCATTCTAAACATATTTTGAGCAACAGCCACTGACATGCTCAAGTTGTGCTTTATAATTTGTTTAAAGTCACACACACCAGTCTATTCCGACAATATTTGCATATTTGCGGGAACAGATCGTGTGACATCACAGCCAATGTGAGGAGCTACACTGACGTCACATATTTCTGTGATAAATAGATCCAACATGGCCGCCATTTTTATTCCGATGAATCGACGCAAATCTGGACTAACAAACTAACGAATACTAATTATAAAACTTAAGTCGGACCGCTCCAAACGTAAAAATTGTGTTCGGGTGTATTAAGCTACCGAATTCCAATCGACAATGTGACTGAAAATGAACACTAGACGCCTGACGGCCAGCGCTAGCTCAAAATGGTAACCATGATAACGAGTAAGTGCGGCTTCTATCATGGCTTCTATGCACGACCCCGGCGGCTGATGATAGCGTGAACCACAGACGTGAACAGTCTCAATTGTTCTTCTTTGGTCTCAACGTCTGCGCCAACTATTTTTCTATGCTTACGGTTGTTTATTATTTACGAGGCTACGTCAGTTCAAGCAGTAGGGCTACGGGTTGATCGGCAGTTGTTACAGACCAAAAACCGCTTCGGTACCAGTCCAACAGACAACCACCACCAACCAAAATTTTGAGTACGTAACTGCCTGGTGTTTTAGCCATAAAATGCTTGGTTATTTCAGCGACTTGTTTGATCAACGCATAGCTGTATTGCATTATGTTCTTTATTATTTGGTTTCCTAATAAAGATGTTAATTCGTAATCATATAACTGCTATCCTGTTTACGTTGTTTACATAAGTGCAAGCGCTGCGAAGCCAAACGATTATTTTTGTGTAATCTCGTTAAAACTTTTTAAAACACGATTTACTACATACACAATTTCTTTTCCCAGCCTTTAAACGTAGTGTATGCCAGGGCTTAACATAAGTATTTCCCCCCATTTTTAACAGAAACAATTAACGATGGTTATTTCCATTTTATACACACGCTCACCCCCCCCCCCCACCACTACCGAGGGAGACGGGTGTTGCGAATTAGCTGCATAATTGGTTTGCAAATTGGTTGCACAGCTAGAATTAGTCTGACAGCTAGATTATATTTTACCTTCCACACCCCGTTTAGTGGGTGACGTTACAAATTTAGTAGCTCCAAAAGGTCCTCTCTTCGGCACCTCCACCCCCACCCAACAAGACCATTCATTACTATTTTACCTCTAACTTTTTTCATGTCTGCCTGTCCGCCAACTAAACCCCCCCCCTACTCCCAAGTTGTTCTTAGTAATTGGCAACGTCGTTTAGTGTCATAAGTCAGTATTTTCTCTGGGATGGGATAAATTTTGCGCCCCTTCCCCCTTATGCCCCCTGCTGAAAAACGAATGATCAGTTCACTTTACTGTACAATTATTTTTCTTGCTATAAGTAATCTATGGCTTCATAAAAAATTAGAAAATAGCGGATAAAGAGTTATTTCAAGGATTTGTACGGCTCCTCGGGTCTCCCCCCCCCATTCTTTAGGCCAGTAGATAAGTTTAGGGAGGTTGTTTGTTATTAGGGAGCACGAACTCTGCGCGAATACCAAACTGGGTTATCTGCACGACGATGAGAGGACTTTTGTGATAGATGTGACAGTAACAGAGAAAAAAATAAAAGCTGCGATTGTTGATGTCACCTTTTGATTAAACAATGGTTCGGCTGGAATATTAATTATCCGTATTAATAATGTTGTTGGCTAAGCCTGCTGGGAAACACGTGTTTCTTAATCCACTGTTACAGAAACAACGTAAATATCTTAAAGGCCCCACAAAAACAATACTATATTAGCATCATGGTAGGTAAACATTGCGCAACGCAACTCAATGAATTAGTATATCTCTCACGCACATGTGCCCAAAGTACATACAAAATCACAAGTCCCAGTGACGTAATTTGGCGGGGAAAAAAGATAATGAGCTCGGGAATGACCAACCTTTCCTAATACTATCGTTGCACTCGACCTTGAAAGGCACATAAATCCCTCCGTCATGTCCACTTCACTCTTACGTCAATTGCGCTACGTCATGCGACCGCAGCGCGCATTTCTATCCAAAAGAACCATGACATCACATCCAACGCTAGATCATACTCATTGCAGGGTCGCGCCATGTGATACATCGTACCATGGACTTATATGCTATCACACTACACTCCATGATCGTACGAATTCTAAAAGATAAACAAACACTGGCGCCCATGACTGCAAGTTATGACCATCAACATCTACTTCTGTCTGTCGCTGCAGTTTAATACCCACACATTAGTGTAATTTAAATTGAGAAGTTAAGCAAATAAAAGATTCTGTGGTCTTTATTGTGTTGATAACGAAATGTACGCCCAGAGTACGAGCAGAGTCGGACTTGGTAGCAAAGGGTGCTTGTGCCATTTAGAGAACTGATGGGGGAGGGGCACCACGCACTTTACCAAGAATTCAATTCTGATGAGTCTGGAGAACGCTTTAAGCTCCCCAAGCATTCTACAGGGAAGAACCCAGAAGCCTTTGCTTAATTTGATATTCTACTGGCTTTGAAGTGCGTCAACTCATGTATTACAGTATATTTCAAGAAAATGGCTGTTTTATGAACAGCTTTCTTGGATGCTATGGGTCTTTTTTTTCGGGGGGAGGGGGGGAGTTTACAAAAGTGTTGAAAATGCAAGTAAGGCGAAGAAGAAAGAGGGAAGGGGATTTGTGCCTGAAAGGAAGTTCAACAGTGGAAAACATTTCATTTTTATTTCGGAGAGGGGTAAAACACAAGGCTGTACATGGGGCGCCAAAAGTGTGCTAACAAACGGGCGCCTGTACCAATGGCACAATGACAATATGATATCAATTAGCTCTCACCCACAAAGATCTCTAGACAATATGGCTAGTCCGAACCTGTTACCGAGTATGATACGTATTAATTTACTGACACCAGGAATTTATTTGCGAATAGATGGAGCATGCTTATTGCTTAGGTTACCGTAACAGAGACATGTGCCTCCCACTCTTCAAAAGTAGTTTTTCTCAGTTTTTACTAGCTTTGCTACAATAATATCCAGAAATTGTAGCAAATGTTATGGCTCCATATCATTTTTTCGTCCTCCACCAATTCGTGTGCACCAGCATTTTCTCCTCCACCTCAAAACAAAAAAAAATCAAACTTCTTAATTACGATTTCTTGTGGAACTCCTTCTCCCCCCCCCCCCCCCCCTTCTCGCCTAGACACCAGCAAATGTAAACATGCTATGAAATTTAGTTGGGAAAAAATGGGGAGATGAAGTTCCTCCTCGGCTACCCCCAGCAACCCACCAAAATAAATTACCATGTTAATGTCATCATGGAACGATTTTCGTGTTGTGCCCTACACAATTTTCCCCCACGTTCAGTCCAGTATTCCACACGCACGCACGTACGCAAATCCCCGTTATATTTCTTAGGAGTTCCCTCTTGACACTAGCTAGCAAATAACTGGTTATGACTTTACCAATTTTGGAAAAGTTGATTGGGGAAACTCGACTAATAGCCATTGGGAGGAGTGGGTTACTTTTCCATCTTTTTTTTTGGGGGGGGGGGGGGGGTGGATGGTTTGCGATGTCTATTGTTCACGGAACTGCTGATAAACTTGCAGTCAGTCTTCGGCATTTCGGTATTTACTAATAGTGTTTGGCTGTCGTAAAACTACTCCAATTTTACGACTGAGCCAAAGGGAACCTTCAAGAGCATACGAAATTTGTACTTTTTATCCCCTAGTCATTAGTCATCAAGCACCCTCCATTATTACGTCATTCCTACACTTTATCGTTCCTCCCCCAAGATAGCAATTTTTTTGTGTGTATATGTACACACAAAAGAAATACCAAAAGTATTTCTTTTGTGTGTACATATCCAGTTTTCTGAAAACTTCTTTTGCAGTGCTTGCGTCATCATTGCCCCAACCCCTCCTCAGCAATCCTCATCATCAAGAGACAAACCCTTTAGCGTATTTACATGACGTAATTGTTGAACGTTCCCTAAGTTATCATCTTACCCCGCCCCCATCCCCCAATCCGATATAGAGTTCTTTCATCTGTGGGATACCATTTTTTGTTATGTTTTTAATTTCTCTTCTTGTTATGGTGATTTTATGGTGATGTTATGGTGATAAAACTAATCCAAGTAAATGAAAGGAAGATAAATTGCAGTGAGAAGTTATAAAGAAACACCAGTCGTAGCATGCAGGGAATGCAGTGGAAGCCCTTTGTGTGGCCACATGACACGTGGAATTTCTTCGTCTAAATGGCCGCACACTGGGCTTCACTGCATTCTCCTCATGCGAAGACAGGTGTTTCTTTGAATCCAAATAAAATTTCATTCAACTGTACAGAGCCAATTTATTTTCTGCCCCCCCCCCCCCCCCACACACGAACACACAGACACAAACACAAACATTTACAAATATTGTTTGGTTTGCTGGATTTATCGTAAATGGACTCCAAATAACAGTGCATCATAATTGTGCAATAAAACCCTATTTGTCGTTTACTATATTTTACTCGTTAACTCTGTTCGGGGGGGAGGGGGGCTTGGTTCCCTTTGTGCCGTTCTCTCCCCGATGCACTACTGACTAGAGCTATACGAAGCTGAATCACTTTTACATAATCAGCTTTAGTCTGTACTATAAATATACTATAAATAGTACTACATACAAATGATGATAGGATAATTTGCCTATTTATAGTAATTTATGCCAGATCGAATAGCTCATCAATCCTAAGCTTAGGAAAAAAAAAGTTTAGTTACAGTAACCAGACCAGCTGGGGGTGTAACTAACTTGTGGGGTGACAAAATCGACCCTGACACTCAAAGACTGGATATGGAAAAACAAAAGTACTCAGTTTTTTAAGGGACAAAACAGGGAGTTGGGGTGGAGGAAGGGACGAGGGGGCGTCGGACGAACGTCAAACTGGAAAATCGTCTAATGAGATAATTGTCTAATATCTACATAAATAAAATCATATCAAAAACCAGAACTGGTAAAAGGGACCGCCAAGTTCCGAATGGTTTGCCCTTCATAGGAGTGATATCAACACACCCAAACATTCGCCAAGTTAATCGCACCGCTTAATAGTTCGAAGGTTAAATGAAAACTAGAACATTGCTAATTTCGGTAGCAATGTTCAAGTTTTCCTTAATGTCCAAAGTATTATTCGGTGCGATTAAGTTGGCGAATGTTTGGGTGCTATGATATCACTCTTTTGAAGGGCCGAACCATTCAGAACTTGGCGCCCCCTTTTACCAGTTTTGGTTTTTGGGATATGATATCAGTCTTTTTTTTTTTAATCGTGTATTAGACTCAACTCCACTACCGTGCAGATAATAAAGTAGCGTACCAATTGTGATTGTTGTAATTTGTTTTATTTCGTTAGTTTTGGTGTGTTGACATTACTCCTTTGAAGGGCTAAACCTCTCTCAACTTGGTGGCCTCTTCACCAGTTCTTTATTCTTTGTTCTTAGAGATGGTTTATTTTTCGTGAATTGGACGTGAATACAATTTCTTTCGCAACGTTGTTGAGATTCATCGTGCTACACTAGTGTGTGTCTAGGCACGCACGTCAGTATACACGTTGTCATTGTCCGAACTTTGGCTGTCCAATGAGAGACGATGCTTACAATACTAACAATGGTTATAACAATATTTTCGTACTTACGCGCCATAAAAGGTACGCAGTTCGTATCGTACTGTAGCCATTCGTCCAATTGCGTAGCTGGAAGCCTTCCCGTTATCTCGGTATCCATGAATAATTGCCCGATGGAAATTCATGGGGATGAGCGGACTAAAATTACCTAGCTAGTAGCTAGCTTGTTACACATTTTCAACGTTATTGAGGGTCAGATTTTGCATTGAAAGCAGCTTAGCTGGCATTCCTACACGAGTTAATTTTTGTCAGGTGAGTCATTGCTCTTGATTTCAACACAATTTAAGCTTTTGTACTGCATTATTATTTTTCCGTAAGTACCTGAAATGTGCCTAACTATGCTTCAAGATATAAGACAATGACGCTATGGCGCCATGTTATAATGATTTACAAACTCGGCAAATGAATTGATGTGATGTTTGTTGTGATGATTGTTACCTAACTTGGTGCGGCACACTAGTGATACCTGGAAAAACATCTAAATGGAATATCGTATAGTGAATAAACCGCAGGTATATTCTAACTGGACAAGAATATACCTGCGGTTTCTGATGTTATTTGTTGTGAAGAAGGCAGAGTTCTTCACTTGATTTGAAAGGCGACCTCGACTCAAAACATCAAAAAACTGATAGACTGGAAGAAAAACCCCCAAAATAACTTTCAACGATAAATGTTGAGATAGTTTGGCACCGGGCGGTGTTACCTTAATTTTGGCGTGCTGAATCCGAATCTTTCCGGTGCGAATTTCTCCTCCCCAGCCTGGAATTGAAGGTGGCGACCAAAAAACACATTTTTGCTTCTTAGCGCCTAAACCATTTATCCGATCGAAAACAAACCCGTTACCAATTGTGTTCAGAATAAAATTTCCTTCAGAAAAAGTTCTACGCATATTTTTCGTAAAATTAACCCTTCTGGCCTAAATTCGTCATTTAAAGTTCTATTAGGCCATTTATGTATTCTATAGATACAACAGCGCACATGTGTATTATAATTCCTGACTTTTAAACAGCTGCAATGTTAGTTCTAATTAAGAACCACTAACATAATTGGAATTAAATGAAAGGTAGCGATGTATATTTTGCAGCAAGGGTAATTTAAACGATTTATTTTCATTAGAATATAAGCTACGACAGTTTATCTACATTGCAGCGCTTTGATTTTTTGGTTGCATTACGATACGTTCAATCTTTAAACTGGTGCAGTATTCGTTCTAAATTAGATAAATGGATGTAATTAGGCTTAAATGAAAGATGAATATGTATATTTTCCAAAAAAGGTAATTAAAACGATATATTTTTATTAGGCGCTAAGCTATGGCAGTTTATCTACGATGTAGCACCTTGATTTTTGTATAGTTTTACGATAGGTTCCATCTTTAAACTAGTGTAGTAGTCGTTCTAAATTAGATATACTAGGGCCACTAAGAGAATGACTTGATGTTATCATCGATTGTTTAAGTCGTGACCTCGCTTGCTTGTTTTAGGTGCATGCAAGGTGCACTCTTGGCCATTCATTATCCCGTTACCAAGGATGCTTCCATGGTTTGGCAGCGCTACGTACACGATCGGATGGAGGTCGTCCATGCATTAGCAATGAATTCAATTGGAATGATCGTTTGAGACGTTGTTATGGCTACGTCAACACATAAAATAATTTTAGCAGTAAAGAAAGATAATTTGTGGTTCTTCTCATAACATAGTGAAGTGAGAAATTTTTTGTTCCACTAGAAGTACTTTTAAAATCGATATAAAAACAAGGTTCCTTACTGAAACTATAAACGTCGCTCGCGCTTAAAGCATCATTTATCCTTCCCCTTGGTTGCCAGGCAACAACAAGTAACGCAGGCAAGCCATCCAAACTCAGCTGCCCAAAATCCAAACAAACAAAATAATAGTGAAATATTAAATTAAATCCCTTTAATTTATTTTATTAAATAAAGGTAAAATAAAATAAGACAAATGAAGAATAAGACGAGCTCCACGTGTCTAAAATAAGAATACTACCTAACACGAAAAACTGTTGGACTGTGTACGGCAACTGTTAAATCGGCCGTAGCCGTCCCGTGAGCCTGGCGAGTCGAAAATAGTTTACACTAAATTTACACGTGTTACCTTGAAACGTGTGCAAATCCTAGATAAACGGGGAAAACAAATACATTGACAGTGTTAGTTGTCAAACTCTCTCGTTGACCTCTCGTTTGTTTACATACGTAGAACAAAGTGGAGGTGCAAATCAACATCTGTTTTGTCCACTCCCGATCATTTCGTGAGATGTCTTGTATCCAGACGTTAACT
>JAHWFP010258334.1:12816-24145 GCA_023313725.1 Lithobius niger | reverse complement strand
TGTAATCAGCAGCTGGGAAATAACACAAATAAGAGCACAATGGATTTTTATTTTTATTTACCAAGACTTCTAACAAGTCTGCTATCCTTTTTACAGCAAACTCCAAGCATTCCTTTGCTCTGCCGAGACTTTAACAATAGGGAGTTGTTTATTTGTACGCATGTCTACAATAATACGTCTTAGTGACGTGTTGAAAAAATTATGCTGCGAAAGGGTGATAGACGCCGCCGTTTTTTCCCCCCGGCGTCTCTACATCACTTGCTCGGAAACGCTATAGGCTTACGCGCCTTGCATGAGACGTGTAGCAATTTAGCAAAACGTTACAACACTCCAGTAGCAGCCACTGCACACTTTCTGGATTCCGTGTTAGTTTTATACTCTTCAAATTCACTCACCCAGGATTCGAAATACTAGACGACGTTTTAAACATCTCCAGAGCTTGACTGTGTTAAGTTTTACCGCGCTTCGTTAACGAAGTCGAATTCGACGCCATGTCTGGGCGTCCTATATAATTTATTAACTCAATGGTCTGGGCTCGATTGAACTCGCTGTTGGCAAGGTGCACCCTACTGGCACAAACGCGCGATATTCGACGAACGCCGAGTCATTTTTTCAGTGGCAGGACTATAAATGGATGTAATTAGGCATAAATGAAAGATGAAGATGTATATTTTCCAACAAGGGTAATTAAAACGATTTATTTTATTTAAAAGCTACATTATCTACATTGTAGCGCTTTGATTTTTGGGCCGTTTTATGATAAATTTCATCTTCAAAGTGGTTCTGTAGTCGTTCTAAATTAGATAAATGGATGCAATTAGGCTTAAATGAAATATAAAGAAATATATTTTCGAACAAGGGGAATTAAAACGATTTATTTTAATTAAGAGCTAAGCTACGGTAGTTTATCTACGATTTAGCGCTTTGATTTTTGAGTAGTTTTACGATAAGGGTTATCTTTAAACTGGTGTAGTAGTCGTTTTAAATTAGATAAATAGATGAAATTAGTAAAAGGTGAAGATGTATATTTTCCAATAAGGGTAATTTAAACTATTTATTTTAATTAGAAGTTAAGCTACGGCAGTTTTTCCACAGTATAGTGATATGCTTTTTGTGTCAGTTTATCACAAGTTCTATCTTTAAACTGCTACAGCAGCCGTTATAACTCAGATAAAACGTTGTAATAACCTTGTTGGAAAATACATATCTTCGGCTTTCATATAAGCTTAATCACATCCATTTATCTGAATTATAACTACTACTACAGCAGATTAAAGATAGTACATGCCGTAAAATGACGCATAAATCCAGGTGTTACAACGTAAATAAACTGCCACAGCTCAGCTTCTAATTAAAATTAATCGTTTTAATTACCCTTGTTGGAAAATATATATCTTCATCTTTCATCTAAGCCTAATCACATCCGTTTAAATGAATTAGAACGGCTACTGCAATAGTTTAAATGAGGAACTTGTAAACCAACCTAAAAATCAAAGTGCTACAATGTAGATAAACTGTCGTAGCTTTGCTCCTATTTAAAATAAATACTTTTAATTGCCTTTGTTAGAAAATATACATCTTCATCTTTCATTTAAGCCTAATTACATCCATTTATATAAGTTAGAACGAATACTATGGCAGTTTAAAGATGGAACTTATCGTAAAATGACACACAAATTAAAGGCTACAACGCAGATAAACTGGCGTAGCTTGGCTCCTAATTAAAATAAATCATTTTCATTACCCTTGATGGAAAATATGTATCTTCATGTTTTATTTAAGTCTAATCACATCCATTTATCTGAATTACTGCAGCACTTTAAAAATAGAACTTGTCGTAAAATGACGCAAAATTCAAAGCGCTACCACTTGGACAAACTGCCATAGCTCGGCTCCTAATAAAAAAAAATTATTTTAATTACTCTTGTTCAAAAGTACATATCTTCATATTTTATCTAAGTCTAATCACATCCATTTATCTAAATTAGAACTGCTACTGCAGCAGTTGAAAGAAAGAACTTACCACAAAATGATGCACAATTCAAAGCGCTACGACGTAGATAAACTGCCGTAGCTCAGCTTATAATTAAAATAAATCATTTTAATTATCCTTGTTGGAAAATACATATCTTCATCGTTCATATAATCCTAATCACATCCATTTATCTGAATTAGAACCGCTACTGCAGCATGGATACGAATGTACGCCTTCAACGTATAACAGCGAAAAACTAAGTCCCAGCGCGAGCTTTGTGAGGAGTCCCCGGGGACCCCGAGCAAAGCGGGCAGTCACAGCCCAGTGGTCAGCGTCGTCGGCTCCAAACCAAGAGAATGCAGGTTCGAATCCGAGAACCGACCCGAGTACCATATGGACTCTAAAAAAAAGGGTCTCCTCGTAAAGGCTCCTCCTAAAGGGTCACCTCCTAATTAAAATAAATAGTTTTAATTACCCTTGTTGGAAAATACGTATCTTCATCGTTCATACACGCCTAATCACATCCGTTTACCTGAATTAGAACCGCCACTGCAGCAGTTTAAAGATAGAACTTGCCGTAAAATGACGCAAACTTTAAAGCGCTACAATGTAGATAAACTACCATAGCTCAGCTCCTAATTAAAATAAATCGTTTTAATTACCCTTATTCGAAAATACATATCTTCATCTTTCATCTAAATCTAATCACATCAAAAACCAAAACTGGTAAAAGGGGCCGCCATGCTCCGAATGGTTCGGCCCTTAAAAGGAGTGATATCAACACACCAAAACATTCGCCAAGTTAATCTCACCGCTTAAGAGTTCGAATGTTAAATGAAAACTATAACAATGCTACTTTCGGCTGCAGTGTTCAAGTTTTCATTTAACTTATTCATCTAAAGTATTATTTATTATTATTTTTAAAAAATTGTGCATTAGACTCAATTCCACTACCGTGCAGAAGCGTAATAAAGTGGCACGTCAACAAGAAATTGGTTTTCAACAATTTACTACTACCTTTTGCCTATAAGCCGAACCATTCTCAACTTGGTCACCTCTTTATTGGTTTTTGGTTTGGTTTTAATTTTGTTGTAATTTGTATTATTTCGTTAGTTTTTGTGTGTTGATTATCACTCCTTTGAAGGGCCGAACCACTCATAACTTGGTGGCCTCTTCAGCAGTTTTTGGCTTTGTTTATTTTGCTTTGTTTTTATTTTATTTTATTTTATTTTTCGTGAATTGGACGTGAATACAATTTTTTTGGCAACGTTGTTTATATTTATCGTGCTTCACTAGTGTGTTTCTAGGCACGCACGTCAGTATACACGTTATCATTGTCCGAACTTTGGCTGTCCAATGAGAGACGATGCCGACCATATTTTCGTACTTAGGCGCCATTCCACGCCATCCTCGTTACACCCCTAGGCTCCAAACCATAAAAGGTACGCAGTTCGTATCGTACTGCAGCCATTTGTCCAATTTCATATCTGGAAGCCTTCCTTTATCTCGGTATCGATGATTAATCACCCTATGGAAATTAACATGGGGATGAGCGGACTAGAAGTAGCGAGCTAGTTACACATTTTCAACGGCATTGAGGGTCAGATTTTGCATTGAAAGCAGCTTAGCCGGCATTCCTACACGAGCTAATTTTTGTCAGGTGGGTCATTGCTCTTGATTTAAACACAATTTAAGCTTTTGTACCGCATTATTATTTTTCCCCTAGTACCTGAAATGTGCCCAACTATGCTTCAAGATAAAAAACACTGACGCTATGGCGCAGCGCTATAATGGTTTACCACCTTGACAACTGAATTGATGTGATGTTTGTTGTGATGATTGTTGCCTAAGTTGGCGCGACACACTAGTGTGTCTAGGTCAATTTATCTGAATTAGAATCGCTACTGCCGTAAAATGATACACAATTCAAAGTGCTACAACGTAGATAAACTGCCATAGCTCAGTTTCTAATTAAAATAAATCGTTTTAATTACCCTTGTTGGAAAATATACAGCTTAACCTTTCATTTAACCCTACTTATGGAAGTGGATCTTAAATTAGAACTAACATTCCAGGAATTATAATACACACATGCACTGTAGTATCGATAGCAGGAGTGGTTGAAAAAAACTTTTTTTCGAATTTTGACAGTGGGTAGTGCGGAAAAGTTGTCTTTATAGACACAAAGAACACATTTAAAATCTTGGGAAAATTGGTTAATATCTTCAGGTTCTAAAATGTGCTGAAAGTTTCGAAAATGTGCATAAAAACTACAAATTTCATCTATATTTAGACAAAACTTTTTTTTCGAATTTTGACAATGGGTAGTGTGGAAAAGTTGTGTTTATAGACACAATGAACACATTTAAAATTTTGGGAAATTTGGTTAAGATCTTCAGGTTCCAAAATGTGCCTCAAGTTTCAAAAAAAACCTAAAAACTACAAATTTTATCGATATTGATACAAAACTTTTTTTCGAATTTTTACAGTAGGTGGTGTGCAAAAATTGTGTTTATAGACACCATGAACACATTTAAATGTTTGGGAAAATCGGTTAATATTTTCAGGTTCCAAAAAAAATTACAAAATAGCTGTAAAAACTAAGTTCGACGACTCACGTTGTCTGTGTTGGAGTTGGTGGTAAGCTTGTAGCCTCCCAAACTCTCAGAACTTGTATTGTGCTGAGTGTTACCTGTATTTTAAATCCCCCTCCCTCACTTACACACCAGTTTAGCAACGCATGCTACCGCATCATAATTGTATTTACTGGTCTTACATCTTATTGGAGAGTAGAGCCTGGTTTACTAAGTTGGTTGACCGAGTGACTGACATTCTGACATTATAAAATAACGTTTACAGTTAAAAACAAAGAAATAAAGAGGTCCATGATTAAGAAAGTAAGGACATATAGTAACCACAACCAGGTCTCAAGTGTCATGTCGCATATTTGGATGCCCCCAAGAATTCACTGGCAATAATCTCCTTACCTACCAACATGAGATGAAGCAACATGGATTTTTGGTGAGCACAGCTAAAAAACAACAAAAGAAAGACCCATCTGTCAGGATGGTTATCAGCAAGTTAGAGAAAATATGGGAGATTGCATCTGGTTCCGACTGTTTCAACTATTACAATGCAGGAGGAGGTAGAAAGTTTTCATGAAAAGGTTCAGAAAATTAAAACGGGTCAAAGTAAGAAAATTAAACGATACACCAGTTTACCAGTCGCAACATCGAAGAGTACTTTGGATTCTTCTTTGAACTAAGACAACTAAAACTGTTACACAGGTGCATCTGGTTGGCGCTAATGACCTAGCTTCGAAGCATCATTAATCCTCAATCCCCCACCAGTGCATCTTTATTTTCTTACTTTGACCCTTTTCAATTTTCTTAACCTTTTCATGATAACTTTCCACCTTGTTCTGATTTGTCATATTTGAAACAGTCGGAACGAGATCCAATCTCCCATATCTTCTCAAACTTGCTGTTAACCATGTTGCATATCTCCGTGGCAGATGGGTATTTCTTTTGTTGTTTTTTGGATGTGCTCACCAAAGGTCCATACTGCTCGGTCAACCAACTTAATAACCATGCTGTACCCAGTGACAATCTACTGTACAATTACAATAAGCTGAACTGGTGTAACTGAGGGAGGGGATTCACAATACAGGCAACACTCAGTGCAATACACGTTCTTAGGGTTTTGGAGGCTACAAACTTGCCACCACCACAGCTAGTAATAGCCACGTCCATCGTGAAGTAGTTTGACTGGAGCTTAAATTAAAAGGTCATTGGTGAATATCCACAAAAAGACAAGGCGAGTCGAGGAAATTAGTAGCTTTTATAGCTATTTTGGAACTACTTTGGAATCTGAAAATATTAACCGATTATGCCAAACTTTTAAATGTGTTCATTGTGTTTATAAACACAACTTTTCCACACTACCCATTGTCAAAATTCGAAAAAAAGCTTTTATATTAATAGTGATGAAATTTGTAGTTTTTGCGGTTATTTGCGAAACTTAGGCACATTTTGGAACCTTAAGATATTAACCAATTTTTCAAAAATTTTACATGTGTTCATTGTGTTTATAAACACAACTTTTCCACACTATCCATTGTCAAAATTCGAAAAAAAAGTTTTGTACAAATCTTGATATTTGTAGTTTTTACGGTTATTTGCAAAATTTAGGCACATTTTGGAACCTGAAGATATTAACCAATTTTCCCACAAATTTAAATGTGTTCATAGTGTCTAGAAACACAACTTTTCCGCACTACCCATTGTCGGTCAGAATGTTAGGTTAGAAGATTAGAGTAGGTCAGAAGGGTTAATTTTACGAAAAATATGAATAGAACCTTTTTTTTAGAGGAAATTTTATGCTAAACATAATTGGTAACCGGTTTATTTTCGATCGGGTGAACGGTTTAGGCACTACAAGCAAAAGACTGTATTTGGTCGGCATTTTTGGACGCCATCTTGAATTCCGGACTAGGAGGAGAAATTCGACTTGGCACCGGGCATATTCGGATTCAGCATGCTCAAATTAGGTGTAAAATCGCCCGGTGCCAAAATGTGCCAACATTTGCCGTTTTCATCATTTTAGAGCGTCTTTTCTGGTAAAAGCCGTCCTGTCTAAGAGGAAAATCTTCGAGTACGGCAACGAACAGTTTTTTTTTTCTCAGCGCTCCCAGCACCGTGAAAACCTTCAACTTTGACCATCTATAACTCCTGGAATAATGGACCGATTCGGCTGAAACTTTCAACCCTTAATAGGCAAGAACTTTATCTTTAATTCCACGGGAACAGATACTTAAATTTCATCTCCGTTCAGCCACAGCAACAGTTTAAAAACTGCACCAAACCGAGCCGTGACGCACGTAAGATCCAGCTGCCATTATTCGCCATTTGTAAAAATTGTAATTATTTTTCTTTTACTCCTTTTCAGCATAAAGCTACATACACTAACTTAGTGTTTTATTAGGAGGGGCGTCCTCTACGAAGGTACTTAATCTCATTTGTTTGTACAGACACCGGGTGTCTGTACAAACAAATGAGGTTAAGCTAGTGTATGTGGCTTTATGCTGAAAAGGAGTAAAAGAAAATAAAGAAGTAAAGTAAGTAAAGTAAGTAAGTAAAGTAAAGTAAAGAAGTAAAGTATAAGACGTAAAAGAAGGGTCCCTATGTTTGCTATTTCTTAAGTTTATTAAAGGTGACGATTTTGAATGCATTTGAAAAATTTCCATCCTTTAAGACCAATTATCTGCGGCTGAAAATAATGCTAAATTCACTTAAATGCGTTATAGCAATTTGTTAACCTAAGCTGGTATATTTCACCTTTTCTTTTTATAATATTTTAACGAAATGTTTTGCCATCACCACTACCGGAGCTTAAGGCAAACAGTTGCTACGAATTTTACCGGACACGTTTTTTCTTGTAGTAAATAAATTCTCGTGCACTCTGCCTGTAGCTAACAAACTGGCATTCTTCTATTAAATACAACGCAAATAGATCTGAGCAAAAATCCTTCTATTAAACAGCGAAGTCTGAACAATACTTCAAGTCCCTTCCCCCACTAGTAGCGATGTGTAACATCGTTGTTTTTTTAATTTAAAATGCTTGTTTAATTTAGCAGCAGTGATTCTCTCATTGCAAAAGTCATACTACATCCATTTAAATCCATTTACTTTATTCAATAACAGTGCATTGGCCAAATCCGAATGTTCCTGTGTTGCACTCAAAAAAGGCCTATTGTCCCATACCCCAATCACTCCAAAGCAGCTCGACTCCCAAACCTTTTGCTCTGCCGACTTTTCCATTGTTCTCCTAGCCTTCCACCAATCAGACCCCCGTAGCTCTCCTCGGCATCCGCGCTTTGGTCGCGAGAATCCGACCAGCTAGCATAAAAAGCCCCAGCTCCCTTCACTCCTCAGCACACGCTCAACAGATCTTAAAGCCAGAGGTAGCTACTCTAGTCGGTAATGGAGAAGTTCCTATCCGAATGTTGCCATGCCGGGCAAAGGTATGGTTCGTATAGACTAGTGTTAGTTTAGAAAATTTAAACCTTTGGAGTCTGAAATTCGAAATTTATAGTTTTAAACTTATAGTTATAGTTTTCATGGTCCTTTCCTAAAAACCAGCTTTCATTTATACCGTGTTTATTATTATGAACTTAATCTAAACATTGAACAATCTGAACGATAGCTTATTTGCTGAAGCCACGTCCTTCAATGGTGGATACCCAAATATAGTACATTCTGAAGGATTGGAAGATTTGATTTTAGGATGGACTTAAGAAACATAATCTTGGACTATTTTTTGTAATTCCCACGGTTTGCACTTAATAGAGAGTTCTGGATTGAACTCACAAAATATTTTCTAATCGAAATTGTAACTTGAAACTTTGCGAAGTTCGTGCGGATTAAATGTGAACTAGCGGAGTCGCTCGCTTCGCTCGCACATTCTGCCTCGTATCCATACGCTCGAGGATATTTCTTGCTTAACAGTTATGACACAGACAAACCTTCCACATAAAAAACGATCAAGCAAATTATAAAAGTGTAGATGCGATATCGGTTATCTCGAGAGAAGGTCGATATTTTTTTTTACGTCCAAGGAGTCAAGCAAAAAGATCAAGCAATTTATCAGAAAAGCGTTGTTTTGATGACAAACGCTGATTCTTTGTTCGCTTCGCTGACTCAATCTGCGCAAACATTTCCTAAGAGTCGTCACTGAATCAATGTAACCACCAAGAACCACACATCACTTGTAATTTGTGTTAGTATACACTTAATATGGGCTTTCTTGTTTTACTTTTTTAAAGAATACTGTTCTTTACGTCATGCTCAGTACAGATTTTTCCATGGGCGTCTTATCACTTCACTTTCTGATGATCCCTCACTTGGAGAAACATCTGCAGAACGTCAGATGTAATTTCCTACGAAGGTGAGAGATGAAAGATTGCAATACCAAAGCGAGACACACATTGAAAAGTTTTAGTTTACGTGGAAATCGCTCGCTTTGCTCGTTCAATCCACGCACTGCCGTGCTTCAGAATCCAGGAAAATGACGCCCTTTCAAAACCAGTTCTATGGGTCAGTTTTTTCCATGAATCAAGTCAGTTGATACATTTTCAGGTCCACCCATCCTTCCTTCCGTCCACCCTTCCACCCTTTCTTCCTACCTTCCACCCACCCCTTATTCCATCCACCCATCCTTCATTCTATCCATCCATCCATCCATCCATCCAACCTTCCTTCCATCCTTCCTTCGATCCATCCATCCTTCCTTCTATGCTTCCACCCTTCCTTTTTTCATCCTCCCCTCATCCTTCCATCCATTCTTCTATCGTTCCTTCCATTCATCCATTCACAATTTTTTTCATACCTTCCTTCCTTCCATCCATCCATTCATCTTTACATTCTCACATCCTTTCTTCCTCTTTTCCTTCCTTCCATCCTAATTCGTTCCTTCCCTATCCATCATTTTTTCATTCCTTCCATCCTTCCTTCCTTCCTTCCATCCATCCATTCATCCTTCCATTCTCACATCGTTTCTTCCTCTTTTCCATCCTTTCATCCATTCTTAATTCGATCCTTCCTTTCATCCATCCTTCCTTCCTTTTTTTATCCTTCCTTCCATCTTTCCATTCAGTATTTCTTCCTTCCTTCCATTCTTCAGAAACACGAATGTTTGACACCGTTTTAAAACCAAATCTATTGTTTTGATTTTTCCATTCATCAATTCATTGGTTAATACAAAACCAATTTTAAGATGTATATGTGGTGTGTTGCAAAATACGTCCTCCGTGCATCCTTTTCCAGATCATCTCTCTTCGCTCGAGGAGATTTTCACGAACAAACTATGACGTCATGAACAAACATGAAGACGGTTTAAAAAACCGAAATTTGACGTTATTTTTTCAGGGTTTATCGCATATTGGAGGGTCATAATATCAAGTTACAGCGATGATAATAAGCCTATACTGTGCGCAATTTAATTATCTTTCGTTTGGTTCTACTCCCATTTTTGTAGATACTTTGGTTCCGGAGGAGTAGAGGTACAAACACACACGCACATCATCTACACTAGCGGAGTCGCTCACTTCGCTCGCTCATTCCGCATCGTCTCGCTGCACTCGAGAAGTCTTCTTGCTGCAACACTTAAGATACAGACAGACCTTCCACATAAAAAAACGATCGAGGAAATTATAACAGTGTAGTAGGCAATATAAGTTATCTCGAGAGAAGATCAATATTAGTTTTACGTCCAAGGATTCAAGCAAAAAGATCAAGCAATTTATCAGAAAAGCGCTGTTTCTGATGCCAAACGCTGATTTTCGTTCGCTTCGCTCTCATAGCCTCAGAAATGTGACTGAATCAATTTAACCACCAACAACCACACATCACTTGTAATTTGTGTTGGTATAAACTTCATATGGGTTTTCTTGTTTCACTTATTTTAAGAATATTGTTCTTTACGTCCTGCTCAATACAGATTTTTCCATAGGCGTCTTATCACTTCACTTTCTGATGATCCGTCATTTGAAGGAACATCTGCAGCACATCAGCTGTAATATCCTACCAAGGTGAGAGATGAAAGATTGATAGAGCAAAGCGAGACACACATTGAAAAAGTTTACTTTCGTGGAAATCACTCACTTTGCTCGTTCAATTGTTTTGATTTTTTCATCCATCAATTCATCAATTCATTGGTTAATACAAAACCAATTTTAAGATGTATATGTGGTGTGTTTCAAAATACGTGAGGACAACGTGCATCCTTTTACAGTTCATCTCTCTTCGCTCGAGGAAGTTTTCATGAACAAACTATGACGTCATGAATAAACATCATGCGGGTTAAAAAAACTTCTTTCGCTTATTTGAGGGTGATAATATCAAATTACAGCGATGAAAATAGGCCTATTAAAAGCTAAATTTAATTGTCTTTCGTTTGGTCGTACTCCCATCTTTGTAGGTGCTTTGGTTCCGGAGGAGTAGAGGTACAAACACGCACGTACGCACATCATATGATTTTAATTATGTAGATAATTAAAACTAGCGGATTCGCTCGCTTCGCTCGCTAATTCCACGTCGTCTTGCTACGCTCGAGAAGACTTCTTGCTGTAACACTTATGATACAGACAGTTCTTCCACATAAAAAATGGTCAAGCAAATTATAAGAGTGTAGTACGCGATATCTCGAGAAAAGGTCAATATTATTTTTTTACGTCCATGGAGGCAAGCGAAAAGATCAAGCAATTTATCAGTAAACGATGTTTCTGATGGCAAACGCTGATTTTCGTTCGCTCTGCTCACTCAATCATCATAAACCTTTCCTCAGAAGGGTGAATCA